>JAFLJL010003916.1:17500-32500 GCA_018398815.1 Conus ventricosus | reverse complement strand
AAAATTATAACGATAAACTGTTTGTAATAGGTCTAGACAAAATTGTATTTTCCCACAACCAGTCTGCCACAAATTCATGACAATGAGGAGTGTTTTTTTTGTCATAAAGTTTAAAACTGCTCCATATATTTTTATAACAGAACTTAATCTAATCCGTTATTTTTTATCATGCCCTCGTTAAAACTTGTTTCAGTATAATAAAATCCTATAAGGTCAAATGTGTAAGATTCATCCAATTCAGTGCTGTAAGATTGTCTTCTATTTAGACAAATTTATTTGTAGCTTATGTTATGACCTAAATATCCTCACCATTGTGAGGAAGAATGCCAACAGTAAATTTAAGACTGTCAACGGTCTAGTTTTGCAGCAAATTAGTATTTCTCTTTAAAAAGACTACACTAACGCCCACAACCCCTCCCTCTCCTTATCTTTTAAGACAGAAATTTCAAATATTATTGTGAACGCGTCCCTAATTCATTTGCGGCATGACTGTAATTTTGTAGAAGCAATCTTTAAAACCGCTTCTCTTCTGTGGAGGAGTACAGTTTTTTTTCCCATACGGCTTTATTTCAATCCTTACCGACTATTGTCATCTGCATAATACTTACAAGTAAAGTGCCAGAGTTGAAGCTTTCTGAAACTTTTTTTGACGGCTAAAATATGTAACGGCTTATGAATCAAATTTTATGTCTAAAATCATTCTAAATATGTTCTACATTGCCATTTGAGGACAAGGTTTCGAATATTTTATATCATACTGGCCAACATTATTGCCTCTAGATAGCGCCGTTGCTTCTAGTTTAGGAAAAGGGGGGTGCGCCAACCTCTTTGCGTTTAATAACACATCTTTAGTGTACTCAAAACCAACAAAAGCCCTATCTCACCATTCTGTTCAAAGTCCGCAACGTCTGAAGTCTTTTAATTCTAAGGTTTACACCTACAGGCGTAAGTAACTCCTTTCTTCTGGCCCCACCGAACATTATTTTTAAGTAACGCATTATTATATTTTCCCAAAACATTGTGCAGGATTCACATTTCACGACTTTCCCGTTTTGTCTGCAATTATTATCTTAAATGATCAACCCTCCCGCAAACTAATCTTGTAAACTGTAAATTAGGGAATTGTTAATTTCAATCCGCAATATGCAGCTTTCCCTGACGAAGAGCTCTTAAAACAGTTGAGGCCTTCATCATATAAGTTTCATCAGTGCGTAGCTCATCTAAATGAACCATAGAGTCATGAATGTAAATGCAAGATCGAGCTATTTTTCTCCTCATAAGTCAGTTTTGTCTGGTGTAACTCTAAAATCTATGAATTTTCAGCTGCAAAGCCTATCATTTTTAGTCTAGCGCTACATCAAAAAGGAAGAACTACTTCTTTTCAGGTTTGAATCGATAACATTATTTTTAGATTTGCATTGTTAAGTTTGAGAGTAATGTCAAAGGTACTCCAATGCTTCTTTTAGCGAGCAAAACCGAAATAACCCTCAAGGTATGGTTAACCTGCTAAACTTGTCTCCTGCTTTATTATTAACTTTTAGAAATCGTATTGATTATTTGTTTCACTTATATTAAACCATACAACTTGTAAAATATATCATGGAGCGCGACCGTTTTTGGCCCGCACCTGTTATCAATAGCATGTTCTAAAAACGAAGACAGTCTTAGATTGTTAATGTTACAAACATTTTTTAAAACAATTTAAAAATGAGTGCATTCAAATATACTGGCGCCAAAATAATTCTGTTGGGCCGCACTACAATCTTAAAACTATAGCAACTGATACTCTTGACATTGCTGAGACCCAGACTGCCTCTTTTCATAAAAAGGTGAGGCACTCCATAAAGCAGAAATCTTAACCCCCCTATGAAAACCGACCACATCAATAAAGCGATGTTTAGTCACCGATGCAGTTTAGCAGAACCAGTAAAAACTTTGCTGTGTTTTGCCATCAACTGGTGTGGAGTGGCGTATGCGATCATTTTAAATCACCATGAACCTTTGGTGAGGTTCAGTGGTACAGATTTCATTTCAATACACCTTCAGACGTATTTTTGACGAATTCTGCAAGCGCCATTACCAATGACAAACCATTTAATCACCAGCAACATAATAACATGAAGGCTTTTGAAAGGATCTGTAACGAATTCAATATTAACACCAGACAGGCTTTAGAACAAAAGTTGGATCATAATCATGGCTAGGCGAGACCTTATATTTTCGGGCATCGCACAGAAAGTAAACAATGACTGCATCTCTCCTTTCAAAACTTACTTTTCAGGCCCAACTTTATCAGGCCCGGTCCCACAGCAAGAGCATAAAACAGCATGGACAACATTATATCTAGACACTTCTAAGGCCTAACTAGGGCCGGAATAGAACGAATAAACACTCTATTCGTACATACGTTTGGTTGTTTGTCTAGGGTCGCAAGCACAATAGGCAAGATCAAGCAAAACTGATCATTCTATGGCATTGACGCGCAAAAAACAATACTTAGCAAATTTAGAGACGCCCAATATTCTAACAGTTGATTTCCTCAAGCATTAAAAGTACCCAATATGTTTTACAATACGCAAGATCGAAGTAAAGGAAAAAGGAAAAAAAAAGTAAAAAATACAAAGAAAAAAGCGAACACAGTACCTTTATTTTTTGCCTGATGGCACTGGTTTATACTTTTGCCTTCTGACCTAGACTCCAGGAAGTAAAAAAAATAAACTAAATATGAAATCTTATAGCAGGCAATGAACAAAGGTTGGAAAAACGACATAAATTCTGAGCCATAATAATACTATCATAAACAAACACCCAAATTAAGTCATCTAATTCCCGACGTCCAAAACCCCCAAAGTCATTGAAGATCATCAGCAAAGCTCGCAGACTCTGTTCCGCGATGACCATGAATATGAAAAGACAGACCATGGTTCTTGATTAACTGCAATAGGAAAACTTGTCTTTATCTACTAAATAGTAACCCAACTAATACGAGAACAAAAGACCAACGTGCTCGGCCATAAAGCCAACTACTTTGCTTGCAGTATACAAAACCAGCTGAGAGACAATACACTCCCAATATTCCTGGTAAAGCGTCCACGGCTTTAACCGGGCTAATTTTTTTAATAAACTTGCAAGAGATTAAGCTTATTTTTTACCCATGATTTATCAGGCGAAGGCAATAATGATGGGCGGCGGAGGCACTGGACTTTGACCTCCACCGCCTCTGTAAATAGACCAACACCGTGAACTTATTGCAAATCCTAAAGCCGTTATAACGCTTGCTAATGTGACACCTGCTCTCTAAACCACGATCGTATTCTTTCTGCTACGATGTGTCCTCATATAAAAAAATTTTCGAAAGTTTCTCTTATTCTTTCACTTGAGTTCGTCATTGGTCCCTCGGTTAGTAGGTCAGCACTTCTAGTCTTGCTGAGCTTTCTTGTTCAAGATCTATTAGTCTTTGTCTTATTCTTTCTTAATATAAGCCCCTAAGTTGCGTCATCAGCCTCAACGAGTGTTTTCTTTTTCTCTTTTTATATGCTCATCTAGTTCACCTAGTTCTGCTAATTGTTGTTAATACGCCTCTACAGTTTCTTAAAGCATGACAAGGGCCGTTAATTTCTCGCAGGTTAGGCGGTGAGTCCGTGTAAAGTCTTTAAAGCTGTTTCTTCTGAAAAACTGGTTTCTGCCTTCTATTGCATTATTATTTCATCTGCCGATTGATTTAATTCTTTAAGTTCCATGTTTGAATTTTGTTATCTGTTGGGATTTCCTGCAGTGTGTTTTGAAGTTTTAGCAACTGCATCCATATCTTAATTTGGTCTAACAAAGACCAAGGAACGATTTTGATCTTTTAACACTAAGTCTTTGTATAATTGTACTCCTTGGCTAAAAACTTTGATGGGTCTGGTTAGTTTGTAAGCCAAACATTTCTCCTTGATCGCCCTTTACAAAACAAAAGACCACCTTCTAATTTAACATCATTGGGTCTAATAAATTCGGGAGAGTCATGACCAAAACTTTTGAAAAATGCTCCAACCGTACTCTCTGTAATTCACGCCGCATTGAGACGCGCTGAGCGATGCCGTGTCAAAGGAGAGATCATTTCAACACATTGTCGTCCCAGGATCAAAACACAGAATCTTCTTCGCCTTCAATTCTGCCATGTTTTTAATCATTAACTTTTTAATTGTTGTTTATAAAAAAATGCACAAGCACATGGCTCGAGTCTTAACCTCCTATAGAAGACTGAAGAACCCTATGCGTGAAGGGAAATAGGCGGATATTACTGTTCAAATAATCCATCTACTATTGATGTCGGAACAAATTCTTACTGTTAGAATTCCAGACCCTGGAATGCGGATGATTTATCGTGCCAGGCCTCTGCACGTCTAACTTTTAAAATAGAACTCGCTCCAACAACAGAGCCCAAACCAGAACAGTTGTCCAGAATTTTGGGACGGGCAATCGTTAAGAAAAATTTCTGTAAAACTGGAGGGCAAGAAGTAGTTTCTTTAAACAATGCAACATAAATTTAAAAACCTATTCAGACTATGGCGCACCGGCAATGGAAAGGGAAGATCTTGCGTTCAAGGAATCGCAATGAAGAAGGCCACAAAACTTAGAAGTAGGTCCAGGGGGGGTACTCGCCCTCAGGTGCTAAAAGCATCAAAAGGCTTTAGCTGTAAGTTATGCGTAGGGTAATCGTTTTTCCATTCCCTATTTTTGAGTTGTTAAAAAGCGCATGCCCCATACTATCAAGGAGCTTAAAAGACAGATTGTCATATAACAAACTTTTAATGAATACAAACTTGAGTTATCAAATCAACAGACACCGCAGCAAAGGACAGCATTCTGACATCTCGTTAGAGTTTCACGTTGTAATCAACTCTTGATTTAGCCGGGGCTGTTTGAGAGCCAATATAAGCCCAATTTAGCATATAGTACGAAAACGTGCGTCACATTCAACAATATCCTAAAAGCAGGGCAAGACTCTAAATGGAATTTTAGTTTTAGTGTCGCAGTAAAATCGCTTAAAGTTATTTTTATTGCTGTGTGAAGATGAAGAACCAATCGCAAGTAGCAAGAAAAGTTTTTAATCCCAAAAATAACGAAAGTACAATGTACAATTGACGGCAGTCCTCCCAAATCTATGCTACGGACTTAGACTTATCATCAGTTTGACGAAAAACGAAAATTGTTTGGGGTGGAGGTAGAAGTCCCAACAGCAGACCTGCTTCTAAAGATCTACACCTCACAGTGTTAGGCATGATGATTAATTAACATCAAAATACGGTTTTAATGGATTTGAAACCTAAGGTCAACAAGGATAATCAGTAGCAATAGAAAAGTGGGAAGAGGTTTAAAGACGTAACATTCAAAATTGAGAAAGAAAAAAAAGCAGATAAACCGCTAATTACATTTGTATTTTTATTAATAGATGCACAGCAGAATATTGGCGATAGCATATTACAAGAGTAAGTATACTAAAATATATTTTTCATTTTATAAAAAGCAAGTCTGTATTAAGGTTTCTATCCAAATGTGCCTACAGCACCGGGAGATGCCAAGAGAAGAATAGTATAAAACCCTAGCATACAAACCTCAGATTAACAACCATTACACAAATGCAACAAAAAACTAGAGCAAGACCTTTCAAAAATATAGCAAAAACCATAAGACGAAGGTAATCTGCAGCTTTAATGCTGTTACATATGTTAATACTGGAGCATCGAAATAGAAGCGCTCTATCAGCATGACAGTGTTGGTCACATAGCAACAGGATTGGTGCACCCGCAGCTCATACCTCAGGTGGTTTTGTCTTTAGCTTCTTGGCCTGTGTTCATTACTTTAGGTGCAGCTGCAAAAAATAAAAACCTAAACTCCAAAAGCACACAGCAATGTTCAACTAAAAACGGCTATACTTAGCACTATTTAAACTGACAATAATACACCTTGTTGACCTCAAACATCAACGGAGGAAGAATTTAATCTGTTACCCCAGTCCGATTTTGATACTACAAAAGACAAAAGTTTTGTTCTTCAAAGAAAGGCGGGGAAAGTTTTTCTCAACAAGCCAGACCCCTAGCAGATAAAAAGGAATGCATAAAAAAAAAGTAAACGGAACAATAAACCTCAGTACTAAACAGCTCACATTAACAAGCCCGCAAAGTGTTTTTATACTTTAGTTTATGAGTCCATCAAGCGCAAAAGACCGCGATATTGGATCTATTAAGTATTATTTTTTTTAATTTAAATAACTATTTTGGCTATAGAAAAGAAAACATTAAACATGGCTAAGAAAATGAAGGACAAGACGAATTGTTTGAAGAGGAATGCACGAGAAGAGCGTTATCAAGAGCACGAATGATATTGAATTAGAAAAAAGGGTTTTTTCCCCCCCCCCCCCCCCATAGACCAACAAACGTACAGGCAAGTGTTTTTATCAAGGCAAGAACCAAGTCCAAGTAAACTAACAATAGACCCGTGCCCCCCCAGTTAAAGTAATGTAAGCCTGTTTTAATCGACTATGTAACAATAAATGAAGAAAATTCTAAGAAGTCAGGGTCTCGACTAAACAGCAGACTAATCGTTTCCACTAATGACTTAACACCCGGATGGTGCAGACGAGCTGCTTACACTGTTTGAACGCTGCCGCTGCCGAAGCTAAAATGAAGCTCTAGGTTTGTCAGAGGCTAATTCTTAGAGATTAGATAAAACAGGCTAAGAATTCACCGAATTGTAGGCAAGGCTTACATCCGCTACCTCGGGAGTTGGTATTAAAAGAGAGCAGTTTTTAAAACATAAAAAATTCAGCAACAAAAGTTTCATGTGGTGGCGTTCTTGCAAGGCGCATCAAGTCCGACGAACACGCAGAGAGAGTGACTAACAATAACGCAATACGCCCAAAGAATCTTAACTACAATGGAATATCTTTTCCTGTTAAGTGTAACCAAATTGATCAGTTTGAAGAACAAAACAACCCAAAAACTGTTAAATGTATACACCATGGGATGAAGGAAACAAATTTGGTGCCAATTAAAGTGTCCCAAGAACAGTCCAACATAGGCGAACCAGCCTAAAGTCATGTGTGACATACTCCTAATGTTTTCGCCATCAGGGCTACCGCATTACACATTAATACGAACAGATGAGTAGAACTAATGCAGCATACTCGCACAAAGATCATGGCAAACAAGAAATCTGAAGAAAATTTTAACAAGAATGGCCATCTGTTCAAGCCGCGAGCGAACATAAGAAACATTGTAAAAAGTTCTGTAGACTGTAATACAGAACTAATAACGCCCCCCTCCTGGATCTAAGTTAGTTTTAAGAATGGAAACGGATGCAAAATTCATCCATAGATGTTTGTTTACGCAGACTCGAATCACTCATTGATCCTTATGAAGGGCCAAGCCACAAACACTTCGAAAAACAGTCTTAATGATTAATCATCAAATTTGTTCATTTTGCTTTCAATAGGGGGGGGGGGGGCGTTGTCAGGTCGATGCGCTCATTCAACGCCAGAATTATAATTAAGAGGCCCTAAGCTGGCACATACTTCATAGAACGCATGCAGAAAGTGCGAAATTACTGCTTCACATAAGTCTACACTTATATCTGAAATCATAATGGCCGCCTGAAGACCAACAACAGTTGACTCACCACGATTGTTGGATTTGTGTTTAGGCCTCTCAATCAGACGCAGAGAATCCAAAGTAAAGACCATGATCACAATTTAGAGAAAGATCAGAGGAGCGGGCGCATAACAAATGCAATCTTTCAACTAAAGTTATATCCAAAGACATGGAAAGACGCCTGTATTCTTTCATACCATGCGAGTTACGACTCCCCACCTTATAATGAAACTGGACCGATGCTTCAGGGTCATGTCATTGCACAGTCATCAGAAAAGTAACCAAGTGCTTAACTGAAATAACATTTCTTTTATGACTCTATGCAGCACATGATGGGTTCATAGAGTCACTGGCTATTGATCCTTAAAGTCCTGACCACAACGGACGAATATTTTTGACTCACCACTTGTTAGAAAGGGCGTTTACCCCACCCCATTAATGATACATGAACAAGTTGGGAAATGTTTGATGAAGATACACATCCACCTAAAGGCGCGAATCTTTTCTAGTCTTAGAGGAAAGACATCAGCGACTCCGATCACCAGCATGCTCAAGAAGCCAGGCCAGAAGAGTTAGATTGTAAAACGATGGGGAGACAATCATGACTCCTATTTAATGGCAGATGTATGTTAGATTGGCGGACTCTTTGGAAAATAATAGGAAACCTCATGTAACATTATCGCCTGGGATCCTGCGCATTAAATTAACTGCGCCCCGGGATGAGTTGGGACGCTTATCTTTAAAGTTTACTGGAGTATACAGATTGATTTATTGTCAGAATTTACCAATGATTAGGGATGATTGAAAACGGATTGCGTGGAGGAATTATATGGCGTCGCATCATTAACTGTAAAGCCTAACAACAAATACTTGACGACTAAGATCCGAGTAAAAAGGTCTAAACTATCTCATGTATTTAGAAAGCAACAATCTGTAATGTTGGGCAAGGCGCAATCACTATCACTTCCGTTACGCAACTTTAAAATGTACACAGGTACGAATAATATTCAAACTGCATTAAAGTGTTGAACAGATAACGCCAGATCAGTCGAGCGCGGTTGTCATTTTAAAGTTGACTTAGAATATCCTCATGAACCTCCATGACCTGCATAATGACTATCCATAGCAGCAGAAAGTCTAAAGAAGGATCCAAGAGAGCCACCTAAACTTGTGCCTAATCTTCGAGGCAAAAAAAATTAAGTCTGCATACAGATTCTACATTTAATTATGACATTGGTTAAAGTTAACAGCTGTCCCATCGCATCAATATGCATTTGATCAAGAACAGTTTCAAGAAACCATACATCTTGAAGAACACAGATCTCAGAACCAAATCCACAGATGCTTCAGAAAAAAGACTTTTTTAAGCTAGAGAACAACAGCCCTGTTTTGGAAAGACTATGGAGAATCCGCACAAGCCGCAAAGATGTCAGATTGGGTCACCAGAGAGAATGAAGCAATTAAGCTGACTTCAAAACCTAATTAACAGGACTTTAAAAGATTTCATGATCAGCTTATTTGGCTTAATGATGAAAAAAAAGAAAGTCAAATTGGACAAACCTGTACTTATTTGGGTTTACTGTTTTTAGAATAATCAAAGCGATTTTGATGTTAGAGTTTCCTTATTACTACATTAAGCCCTCGTATCCTGATCCAGAGTACATAACACAGATACATACAGTTTTTTGTTCTAGATATACCTACTGAAACATCTATAAATACATGAAATGGAATTAAGCATAAAGTACAGCGGGTGGTACGACACAACTATTACCCTAAAGATTCGACGCCTTTGCATACAATTACTAACAAAAAGGTTAGGAAAGATGAAGGATGAATTATCATGGAAAGGAGATCAATGAGTATTGTTGGTTTAAGGTCGAAAAATGTACAGTATTTCGACAGGAAAAATCATTAAGAAAGCAAAGGGAATATCTCGCAGCGTTGTGCAGTCAAACATATCACATGACAATTACAAAGAAGCAATGTGTTGGCCATAAGACTTTTCATCAACAACGTAAAACTACGATCTAATCTACATGAGAATCAACACAACTGTTGTAACAAAGCAGTTCCATTAGATAGAACAAACATACAAAACGGGTGTTTGTAATCCTAGTTAAATCATATGCAATTTGGCACTACAGAGAAACCGCATAAACAAGGGTTTTATATTTTTCATCAACTTTTTATTATAAGATCAATCATAGCTTCATCAATTCATCAAAACAATACTCATGTTTGCTTGACGAGTTCGAATTTTTTATTATTATTTCAATAGTATCTTTTTCCCAATTTAGGGGTTTGATTGTAGGTGATCTGGAAAGATTTAGACATGCATTGAATTAATCCCGCGAAAAATGTTTCCTTAATAGCATTAGCAACGCCGAAATGATCCGAATCATTTTCAAGGTCTACTTCCTTACCATTCTTGGTTTTCGTTCTGTCTGCGCTTCCTCTGGCCTCCTCCATATTTAAACTTAAATAAATTTTATGTAAATTAATTAAAGCGGAACTGTGCCTGGTGGGGATATCTGCAGTTTCTTCTTTCACAAAAAATCTTTGAGGGAAGCTGATTGTTTTGATGGTCAGTTTCCTCTTAAAAAATACACGGGCGGATTCCTTTTACAATTCCATTTTATTTCATATATGGATCAACACTCGCAAACCGGATCATTGCCCTGATGCTAGTGTCCCCTTCCTGCTTCCCCCGTAAATAAAGGTACCTACCTTTCAATCCAAACGGCAATAGTTTGCCAGATTGAAGTCTCTCCTTCAACAACATTTATTGTTTTTCATTTATTGCTTGTCCTGGTTTTTAGGCCTTATAATTCTTCATTATTCATTGCGCCAAAACTGAGTGCAGTCCATTCTAACCCATATCTGTTGTTTGCGAGAGGTAGTCAATAAGCTCTCTGAGATACTGGTAGGTAGAAAAGTCGCTTTCGGCTAACTGTTTGTTTAAAGTTAATCAACTAAAGCCTGTGAGATCTGAGAACTCCTGGAATGCCTCATTTGATGGTAACTCTATGTTTCAACAATATTGATTCGCTGGCCTTTAAAACTCTTTCCATCGGTCATCTTGAACATGCGAGTATAAGTTCGTGGCCCTCGTTGGTAAATCAGTTGTATGGCAACAGGCAACAGCAGAAGCAAAACTCTTTTATTTTTTTGTGAGTAAGGTTCCGCATCTTTAATCTTGAAGCCATGTCAATGACTGTGATTGCGGTACTTTAAAGCTTTTCGTCTAATCCTATCCCCCAAGGAGGGTAAATATAGAAGGTCCATTTGATGGGTGGTCGTTATCGGTATTGTATTCACAAGTGCGTCTCTGTATTCGTCTAGGGGCAGTAAAATATATTTGCCAAATCGCTTTTTAGATAACCATATCCTTTGCTGTTTTTCACTGACACCTGCCGCTTTGGCTTAGCTTTGTATTAGCGTGATACCCTTTCCATATCCATTTGGCGAATAATAGATTTTGTTTCATTTTTTAACTCAGCCAATATGATGTGCAACAAAATACACAAACCGGTCCATACCACTACAATAAACGGCGATTTCTGCATCTTTTGTTTTAATTTTTTTTTTTATTTTTTTTTTTTCCCACCGAAGGTGAAAAAAGTCACTGAAATTTTATGGTGGGGCAATGTCTGGACCGTTTGCCTTCACTAGAAAATATTCTTTTATTGCTTTGTCAACATTTTTAAATGTGTAAGCTCTGCATGCCCCTGTTCTTTCAGGTGTCATTAATAAAATCTAACTGCTCAAGTCTAATGCCTTCATAGGCGTCTTGTGCAGCCTGCTAGTTGCTCATAGCTTTGTTATGCCATTTTCTCTCGCCGTCTTTCCCCATTTACTAAGCAAAATTACTGCCGCTAAAGAGCAAGCGCATTCAACCACAGCGCCGCCTATCATTATTTCGAAGTGAAGCCATTTTTATAAATGTATTATTTTCATACATATTTATATAGTCTGAATTATTTCCTTGCTTAACTAGAAAATCTTTCGTTTCAACCCGAAGCTGCAATGATAGCAATCAGCTTTGCTGAATCATCAAAGTCTAGTTGCCTAGATCTGCTGGTTTAATTCTTAACAAGCTTTTACCAAGCATCGTGTTATCCTCTACTTAGTCCTCCAATAACATCAAATGGTATACAAGTTGCAATAGTTTTATTTCGGTGCTCATTTTTTAAAATAAAATAATTATAATTTAAAAACAAACATGAACAGTGATGATCTACTACAGCTACAGGGGGGCCAAAACCTTCCTGAACTTATGAATGACCAAGATGAAAGGATCAAGCTATTTATGCCTCAAAAAGGAAGGTTGTTATTTCTTTGGCAAGCATGTGGGGAAAACAAAACAGTTCCTCGGAACTGAATTCAGCATTGAACCGATTCAAACAGATGTCGCCGCAAAGACATTATAAAGTATCATAACAGGCAAGAAGCCGCAGCTGGGGTCGAGAATGGTAAAAAGTGTGGGCAAACGGCTCCTTAGTTTTGTACACTAAACTAGTCAGTAGATTAAGCTCCCATTTATTCTGAACACGATCTTACGTAAGATTTAACGCAAAGATCCATTTTTAAACAAAGACATTAGAGTCCTCTAGGGTGTATTTATAATTACAGATTTGGAACATTGTAACTTATCGCCGTTAATCATGGGATTAATTACTTTTAATCCATATAGATTTTATTTTCCCTTCAAAATGAACGAACTGGAAAATCAACAGAATCAGAATCAGGTGAGAAAGTAACCAGCAAAAATCAGCAGAAAACACTGAACCGTGGGGACCAGTGAAAAGAAACCCCATCCTGGGCGTGTTTAAAGCAGGAACCAATTAGCAGAGTGAACAGACAAAAAAAAATAATGTTACAGAATATAACCACATCATGAAAACATAACCCGCCAACGGCCAGAACAAGTTTAATTCATGCCTGCTATAAAAACTACCGATTTGATACAAGCCCTACAGCACAAAGTCCTTCATTGGAATATTGAACTTAAAACTGTTACCCATTCATTGGCGCCATGCTGCTGTTGGGGCATTATTACGCTATAAATATAACACCAAGGCAACAGAAACAAAAGAAATCAAAAAAATCGAGGCACTAAATGCAAACAAGACACCACACGCCAAAACCGCCAATAACAAAGCATGCATTTTGATTCCATTTGAAATGTCTACAAGATAATATTATTTTTTAAGAACTTAATTTTAAATTTTTTTTAATAAAAATAGATCATGGCAATAATAAAATGAAAACGTCAATAAATAACGACAAGGAGTCTATAAAAGACATTTCCATAGACCAGATTTGTAATCAATGCGGGTTGCTTCGGTATGTTCAGGCCTTCCTTAATATCTATGCAATAACGCTGATCAAGACATCCTCAACGATGACACGTTTTTTTGAGTGCGTGTGTGTACTATATTATACATCAGCTATTTAAGAAAAAACATAGATTGTAATTTTTGATAATTATAAGATAACTTGAATAAGAACTAAGTTGTACTTTAAAGGAAGACTTAGTTATGATCTTAGGTAACTTGGTAATAACATGAGGTGACATGGGGGAGGACTTTAGTAAGAACTTTAGAATTGAAAAGGGTACTTTGAGGATACTTTGATTAAGAACAAGTGGATGACTTCAGGATGACTTAAGGATGACTATAGTAAAAACTAGAAGTGACTTGATATGACTTAAGGATTACTTGAGGACAACTATGAGTAAAAACTTAGAAGTAACATGAGGATGCCTTAGTAGTACTTGTCGATGACTTAAGTATGACTTGAGTAAGAACTTGAGGATGACTTGGGTGGGTAAAGGTAAGAAGGCTTAAAAGTCAAGTGGAACTGTAAGGCCACTTGACATCTGTTATCACCAGCACAGTACATACCTGCGGTTATGTTGTTTTGGCTAACCAGACCCAACCGGGCATCCATGCACGTTTTAACACAGTTAGGCCGTCTTGGTAGTTGTCACTCTCTTAACAAGGCCAAACAGGCACCCATGCACGTTGACACAGTTAAAGGATTTGCGACTTTTATATCAATGTCATAACGCAGATGCAAGTGTGTTGAAGACACCAGTTAGTGTGGCTTGTATTTTATATCTTATGTCCAAACTGGCATGATGCACGATTGACCCAGTTCATGCGCCTTGTTAGTTTACATCTATGTCAAACGGGCATGGATGCACGTTGACACAGTTAGGGCTTGGTAAGTTTTATAATCTATTGTCAAACGGGCATGGATGAACGTTTGACCGCCAGTTAGGTGGCTTGGTAGTTTATATCTAAGTCAAACGGCATGGGATGCACGTTTACCCAGTTTAGTTGGCTTGGTAGTTTATATCTCTGTCAAACCGGGCATGGATGCACGTTTGACACAGTTTAGGTGGCTTGTAGTTTAATATCTATGTCAAACGGGCATTGATGCACGTTTGACCCAGTTAGGTGGCTTGGTATTTTATATCTATGTCAATGAAAAACGGCATGGATGCACGTTTGACACAGTTAGAGGGCAGGAAGTTTATATCAATGTCACACGTGCATGGATGCACGTTTGACACAGTTAGGAGCTTTGGTAGTTTCTAATCTATGTCAAACGGGCATGGATGCACGTTAGACCCAGTTAGTGCTTTTGGTAAGTTGAATCTCTATGTCATACGGGCATGATGCCGTTTACACAGTTAGAGGGGCTTGGTAGTTATAATCTATGTAAAACGGCAAGGATGCACGTTTTGGGCACAGGTAGATGCTTTAAACCCTACACAGTATGTTTGTTTGTAGTAATCGTTAATATTTGGTTATTGAAGTCTACTTGTCAGAGAACAGGAAAACCTTTATTCTGGGCCAACTTTCGCCCGAAACTGTTGAGGGGCGAAAGAGGCCAGAAAGAAGGTTTTCTGTTTCTCCTACATCTCTGAACAAGGTTTTCCATGGAGCCCAGTGAAAGTGTTTATGTCTCACACATGCAAGTCCCAACCCTCCAAAAGCACATGTTTCACTGTGAGTGGTACATTACATGGAATGCACCCCGGAGCTTCTTTACTTGAAAAGAAGGGACCACGTTTTTGGCTACCCCCGAACCAAGACATATCCTAACAGCAAAAGTAAAGTCGAAGATTGAACATCAGACACTTACTTTACATATTCACGTTTGATATTCTATTGTCATTATACCAAAGAAGGTGTTTTCGGTCAATGGGCGGTGTGTGTGTGGGGGGGGGGGGGGGGGGGGAGTGGAGTTGGGAGGGAGGAGGTTAACAATAGCACATTGGGCTTTTCCTTCATGCCAACTTCAACAGTTTCCACTTATTCTCAGTGTCACTATTCAAAGGTCACAGTACACC
>JAFLJL010003916.1:0-10000 GCA_018398815.1 Conus ventricosus | reverse complement strand
ATACAAAGCGTCTGGGTTTATTCCTGTACTGACGTGTGGTGCTCAGACACTTTCATTCTGCTGTGTTTGCTCAGAGTATACCTTTTATCAAATGAAATCGATATTTCCACCTCCTCTCCTTACTGCCTCCCCCACCCCCCATCTCCTACACCCGCTCTGTGTGTGTGTGTGTGTGTGTGTGTGTGTGTGTGTGTGTGTGTGTGTGTGTGTGTGTGTGTGTGTGTGTGTGTGTGTGTGTGTGTGTGTCTGTGTGAATGCGTCTGTTGTGTTTGTGTTAATGTGTATGTGTGCGTTGGGGGGGGGGGGGGACGCATGCGTGTGTGCATGCTTGCGTTTGTGTCTGTGTCTGTGTGCATGCTCGTACGCAATCACTTGAGTGTATGTCTGTAAAGATAGGGAAAGTGAGAGAGAGAGAGAGAGAGAGAGAGAGAGAGAGAGAGACAGACAGACAGACAGACAGACAGACAGACAGACAGACAGACAGACAGTGAGAGAGAGTAATAGAGAGAGTGAGGAAGACAGACAGTGAGACAGGGAGAGGATGAGAGAGTCAAAGAGAGTAAGAGAGAGAGAGGTGGTGGTCGTGGCGTGTGTGGGGGAGGGGGTCACTGTGTGTCTACTTCGCTCAGGTTGGTGGAGTAAGACAGGGGGAGCCAACATATCACTGCATCGATCCCGCCAACTACATCAAGGAGGTTGGCAGTTCAATTCTCAGCACGCATTGCTTGTCTGTTACCCCTCTCACCACCACCCCCCACCCCTCCCCCCCCCCACCTCCCACCCCTGAATTTCCCCCTCCCCTCCCCCCTTTTTCCCCACTTTAACAGCGTTGGTTCTTCCCACCGCCGATGTGGAGTTATTACGTAAGCCCCCACACCTTTTAATGTCTTTTGTGTGTGTGTGTGTGTGTGTGTGTGTGTGTGTGTGTGTGTGTGCGTGCGTGCGTGCGTGCGTGCGTGCGTGCGTGCGTGCGTGCGCGCGCGCGTGCGCGCGTGCGTGCGTGCGTGCGTGCGTGCGTGCGTGCGTGCGTGCGTGCATGCGTGTGTGTGTGTGTGTGTTCATTCTGATGGGACCTAGGCAATGCAATTCCCAAGAACTCCGAAAACACAGAAGATATCTAACAGTAGTCTAGTGCCGCCGGACTTGCTCCAGTCCTACTGGACAAAACTAATAACAATGTTCATCTTGAGAATGCACAGGCGTCCTCATACTTGTGACTGAACTGCTGTTTTCTAATGTTGCTAGCCAGCAATTCTACGGCTAAAACAAAAGCTAGTGGAAAAAATGGACAGCCCTGTCGTATACTACAATTCAGATTAAAAGGCTCAGAAAGCCAGCCACCATGACTCGTAATCTTGGTGATCCTGGAGTTGCGAGTTTGAATCTCCGCCAGGCCGTTTCTGTACAGGGGATTTTCCCCTCAGAGTTAACATTGGTTCTGATATCAATTCCCATACAGTCCTTCGAATGAGACTATAAACCGAGGTTCCGTGTGTGAACGCACGCATAACATCTTGCACACACGTCAAATCCCATCATTGACTTTTGGAAGAGAAGGTCAGTTTGGCCATTGGTATGGATGACACATGACACATAGCATGCACTCTGCGTGAAAAATCGAAAGAATGAAAGGGTTGTTAAAAATTGAATTAGCAATATTGACTGAACGTCACGGTAAACGACTGAATGAAGCGCCAGCAGGCAGCTCTTCAGTCGGCTCTACCCAGGTAGGCAGCCCGTTGTGTAAACGAGAATGCGGATTGTAAAGCACTTAGAGTTTGGTCTCTGGCCGGGATAGGCGCTATGTAAGTACTCTCTTTAAAAGAATTCACTGATGTAAAAATACTGGTAGTCAGAATCGATACCCATTTTTTTTTTAATCGGATCCAAAGCCATACGTATCAACTGCAATCCGTAGAAAAGCTTTAGACATGGAATCGAATGCTTTGGTTTAAAAAAAAAAATCAACGGCCAAAACGTATCCCGCTTGACTTTCTTTTCTTTCTTTCTTCCTTTTTTTTTTTTTTTTTTTTTTGACTTAGGTGGTTAAAGTGTGTCATCAATTGATCTTGTAATTGTGGCGATGTTTCTGCCCCGAACCAAAATCAATGTCAAACGACAGGGTGTGTCTCATGATGTCTCATGATGTCAAACGACAGAGTGGGGGTTGGTGTGTCTCATGATGTCAAACGACAGGGTGGGGGGTTGGTGTGTCTCATGATGTCAAACGACAGGGTGGGGGTTGGTGTGTCTCATGATGTCAAACGACAGGGTGGGGGTTGGTGTGTCTCATGATGTCAAACGACAGAGTGGGGGGTTGGTGTGTCTCATGATGTCAAACGACAGGTGGGGGGTTGGTGTGTCTCATGATGTCAAACGACAGGGTGGGGGGGTTGGTGTGTCTCATGATGTCAAACGACAGAGTGGGGGGTTGGTGTGTCTCATGATGTCAAACGACAGAGTGGGGGGTTGGTGTGTCTCGGGGGACATTTGTTAGTCATTCATAGTCCGCACGCCATTTGACAGCTGATGCCCCCCCCCCCCCCCCCCCGCCTCCCCCCATGCCCCCCCTCCCCCCCCCCCCTCCCCCCCCCCCCCTCCCCGTCATCGGTCATCCTCATCCTCTCACTGGTAGACTAGACTCCGCATCGTATTGGGGAATCTTTTGGCAAGGTGTTTTATCTACTGTACCACCGTTTGCCGTCTCTGTGAAAAACTGATAGGCTGCATGCCTAAAATGAATTCGCCAAGGCCTTGCTTAAGAAGTCGAGTATTTATAGACTGGAGCAACTGGATTGTTTTGAGTGTTTCTTGTGATTCTCCTCACTTTCTTTCACATGGCCATCAAGATATACAAGCCAGGTGGTTCCAAGCAGACTGATTAAAATAAAAGGAAGGGTACTGTTTTAGGGGACCTCCCCCCCCCCCCCCCCCCCCCCCCCCCGGCGCAAAGCTAGGGCCACGGGTGAGTGCAAAGGCCTGAAAAAAGAAAGGGGGGGGTATTATTAGTGGAGAGTTGTGCTTTGGAACAATGATCGGTTTAACATGAAATGCTGGCTCCGAGTTACGGTAGGCCTCGCATCGCTTACATGGCTTAAAACACAGAATTTCAGCGCCAAATCCTAATAATGGTGTGTGGCCACAATACTTTTCTCTCCTGGGGGTCGGGCGCCGCCAGCTAGGGGGTCATGTCTGCTGCCAGTCCAATTTATATGTCCCGTCCTGGCACTGGTCGTTAGTCCGCTCTCACTATATCATGAGTTATTGAATATCACTCCAAGTCCGCTATCACTATAGAACGAATGTATTTTTGATGCACTCGTTTGTGTAGGCCTTTTTTCTCGGTTCACTGTCTTCAATCTGCCCTGCCTGCCTGCCTGCCCCCCCCCCCCCACACCCCGTTTCTGTCTCTGTCTGTCTGTCTGTCTGTCTGTCTGCCCTGTCTGCTCTCTCTCCTCTCTCTCTCTCTCTTCTCCCCTCTCTCTCCTCTCTCCCCTCTCTTCCCTCTCTCTCTCTCCCTCCTCCTCTCTCTCTCTCTCACAAAGGCAATTCAGAATCTGTATTTTCCTCCGCTCAAAAAACAACCAAACTGACAACAACAACAACAACAACAACAACAACAGCAACGAAGCTAATTCCATGTCGCCCTGCCACACCAATCAACCTTCTCGCTCATATTTCTCGCTCTACAGCCCCCTTCCCCCCAACCCTGCCCCCCACCCCCACCCCCACCCCCCCACACCCCAACCCTATTTTTTCCCTCCTCGTCCACAATCCCATTCCTGACTTTGACGTTAACATAGTCACGAGCTAACGCGCACGCAGCAAGCACCCCCAGCCCCAAGAAGACAGATGCACACACACTAGCACTCACAAGTCCGAACCCGTTTTTTCCGCTCGTCCCCCCAAACACCCGAAATGAAAGCAGACCGGGTCATACCCCAACGGAAATGACGTCATGGCTGTGGGGGGCGGGGTGGTGGTGATGGGGGCGGGGGGAGTGAGGGGGGGGGGAAATGGTGTGGTGTGTGTGTGTGTGTGTGTGTGTGTGTTGTGTGTGTGTGTGTGGTTTTGTTTTGTGTGTGTGTGACACAGACACCCCTCTCTCTCTCTCTCTCCTCTCTCTCTCTTCTCTCTCTCTCTCCTCTCCATCTCTCTCTCTCCTCTCTCTCTCCTCTCACCTCTTCGTTCATACTGCCCCATAGACGTAGCAACGTCAGCAGCAGCGTGACACGCCATTGTGACATGAGACCCCAAGGGCACCAACGGCAGTGAGGCACAGACCCCTCGCTCTCCTGTCCTTCTTTATTCCTCTCTCTCTCTCTCTCTCTCTCCTCTCCCCTCTCTCTCTCTCTCTCCTCTCTCTCTTTCTCTGTCCTCTTTCCTCCCCTCTCTCTTTCTCTCTTTCTTCTCTTTCTTTCTTTTTCACTTTATCTCTCTCTCTCTCTCCTCTCTCTTCTCTCTCTCTCTCTCTCTCTCTCCTCTCTCTCTCTCTCTTTCTCACTCTCTCTTTCTACCTTTGTCTTTCTCACACACACACACACACAACCACACACACACACACACACACACACCACACACACACACACACACCTCTCTCCTCTCTCTCTCTCTCTCTCTCTTGCTTTTTTTCCTCTTTCTCCTCTCTCCTCTCTCTTTCTCACTCCCTCTCTTCTCACTCTCTCTTTATCTTTTTTTTCCTCTCTCTGTCTCACTGTCGCTTCTCCCCTCTCCTTTCCCTCTCTTTTTCTCTCTCTTTTTCTCCCCTCTGTCTCTCACTTTCTCTCTCTTTTTTCTCTCTGTTTCTCTTCCTCTCCTCTCATCTCTCTCTCTCTCTTCCCCTCTCTCTCTCTCCCCTCTCCTCTCTCTCTCTCCTCTCTCTCTCTTTCTCTTTCCTCTTTTTACCTGCCCCCCCCCTCTCTCCGTTTTTGTGCAAGTGTGTCTTGCATCCTCCTCTCTCCTCTGTCCTCCTCTTTCCCTCTCTCTCCCCTTCCTCTCTCTCTCTCTCTCTCTCCTCTCTCTGTCTCTCTTTCTTTTTCCCTCTTTTTTCTTTTCCCTTTCCCTCTCTCTTTCCCTTCCCTTTCTCCCTTTCTCTCTCTCCCCTCTCTCTCTTCCCCCTCCTCTCTCCTTTTCCCCCTAACTCTCTCTGTCTGCCCTCTCTCTCTCTGATCTGTCTTCGGGTCTGTCTGTCTGTCTTCTCTCTCTCTCTCCTCTCTCTCTCTCTCTTCCTCTCTCTCTCTCTCTCTCCTTTCTTTCCCTATCTCTTTCGTTTCCCCCTCCTCTCTTCTCCCTATCTCTTTCCCTCTCCCCTCTCTCTCCTCTCTCCTCCATCTCCTTCCACCCTCCTCTCTCTCTCTCTCCTCTCTCTCCCCTCCTCGTTGACGCTTTTCCTGGCCTATTCACGTAAATTCAGCCGGGCATAATGATGACAGTGAAAAGCTGCTTTGTTGGACAGGAAGCTAAAGTCACTTGCCTGCGAAGGGGCGAGCACCTTCATGCCAGGCATTTGAAAGTTTAATTTCTCATTTGAAATCAATAGACATTGTGGGGATTCCACAAACAAACAACAAAAACAACAACAACAACAACAACAGACAACAACAACAGGAGAGCAACATGGGACTCAACTTTATATACTGGTACAAGGTGGGAGGGAGGGGGGGGCGGATTTAAGGGGGGGGGGGCTGAATCTGAAGTCAATGTAGACCCGAATGTCACGTGTCCCGATAAACCTCTGTGTGTGGGGGGGGGGGGGGTCCTCTCTCTCTCTCCCTCTCTCCCCTTCCTCTCTCTCTCTCTCTCTCTCTCTCTCCTCCTCTCTCTCTCTCTCTGTATGTGTGTGTGCCTACCTGCCTCTCTCTCCTCTCTCTCTCTCCTCTCCCCTCCCCTTGTATGTGTAGTGCCTCTCTCTCTCTCTCCCTTCTCTCTCCCCTTTTTCTCTCTCTTTGTATGTGATTGTGCATGCCTGCCTCTCTCTCTCTCCTCTCTCTCTCCTCTCCTCTCCTCTCTCTCTCTCTCTCTCTCTCACTTTTGACTCCTATACTTCTTGCTCATCCCCTTCTGAGAAATTAAATGAAATCTTTTTTTCTGCCCCCTCCCCCCCCCCCCCCCCCCTTCCCCAATCCCCGCCTCTGAAAAAAAAAAACCCACCAAGGCAATGTACTTTCAGCAACTACTAATCAAGCCTGCACAAAGGGCCCCACTCTGCTTCCTTCCTCAGGCGACAATCCCACTCCTGTCTTGAGGGCCCCCATGACCGCCGTGAACGAACTGCACGTGCAATGGGAAAGGCCGACTGCACAAAGGAATGAAGCGGAACTGCTTTCCCCGGGCCTACACCCGGAAATGAACGCTCCACCGACCGAGCGACCGAGCGATCCAACGGAAATGACGTAATGGCGGCGATAGTGTGGACAGGTCACACGCCACAATTAGGATTTGGCACTGAAACGCTATGATTATAATCCATGTGGCCACAAAGCCACAATAGGATTTAGCGCTAAAGCACTAACAATCCATGTGGCCACACGCCACCATTTGATTTGGCACAAGAACACAATATAAAAATCCATGGCCACACGCCACCATTAGATTTGGCACAAGAACACAATATTTAATCCATGTGGCCACACGCCACCATAGGGTTTGGGACAAGAACACTATATTATAATCCATGTGGCCACACGCCACAATTAGGATTTAGCGCTAAAACACTATACAATCCATGTGGCCACACGCCACCATTAGGATTTGAACAAGAACACAATATTATAATCCATTTTACCACACCCACCATTAGGATTTAGCGCTAAAACACTATACAATCCATGTGGGCCCCACGCCACCATTAGGATTTGGAACAAGAACACTAATTATAATTTCCCTGTGACCACACGCCACCATTAGATTTAGCGCTAAAACACTATACAATCCATGTGGCCACACGCCACCTTTTGGATTGGCACAAGAACACTATATTATAATCCATGTGACCACACGCCACAATCAGGATTGACACTGAAACACTACATAATCCATGTGGCCACACGCCACCATTAGGGCTTGACACTGAAACACTACATAATCCAGTGGCCACACGCCACCATTAGGACTTTTACACTGAAACACTACATAATCCATGTGGCCAACGCCACCATTAGGACTTGACACTGAAACCTACATAATCCATGTGGCCACACGCCACCATTAGGACTTGACACTGAAACACTACATAATCCATGTGGCCACACGCCACCATTAGGACTTGACACTGAAACACTACATAATCCATGTGGCCACACGCCAACATTAGGATTTGACACTGAAACACTACATAATCCATGTGGCCACACGCCACCATTAGGACTTGACACTGAAACAATACATAATCCATGTGGCCACACGCCACCATTAGGATTTGACACTGAAACACTACATAATCCATGTGGCCACACGCCACAATTAGGATTTGACACTGAAACACTACATAATCCATGTGGCCACACGCCACCATTAGATTTGACACTGAAACACTACATAATCCATGTGGCCACACGCCACAGTTAGGATTTGACACTGAAACACTACATAATCCATGTGGCCACACGCCACAATTAGGATTTGACACTGAAACACTACATAATCCATGTCAGCGTTTCGAGGCCTGCCATGAATTGGAGCCAGCATTCTATTGATAAACTGATGCTTGATCGAAAAAACAACTCCTCACTACTTCTTTCCCTCTTCTTTTTTTCCTTTTTTTTTTTTTTTTTTGGGGGGGGGGGCAATCTTCAACAATGAAATGGCAAATAGTCTTCAAATACATGACCTTCCCCTTAGTTGACAACACATTTTCAGGCCTCCCCACTCACCAGTGACCCTACATTTCCGCCAGGCGATCTCCCCAAAATAGTCTCATTCCTTTTATCTTTACTGTCTGCTTGGAACCACCTGGCTTGTGCCTTGAAGGCCATATGAGAGGGAAAAAAAACCCGAAGACAATCAACTTTCAGACACAATAAACATTCTCAAAACCATCCAGTTCCACCAGTCTACAAATACTCAACTTCTTACGCAAGATCTTAGCGCATGACTTTTGGGTGTGCAGCCTCACGGACCATTTCCCCCTCCCATTCAATCTGTCATATACTCTCGTGGGATCCAAGATACATGGTCACACGCCACAGTGACGTACACTCTATGTGGGGTTGTGGGTTCGAATCTCCGCTGGGCCGTTTCGATACAGGGGATTTTTCCCTTGGAGTTAACATTGGTTCTGACTCCATTTCCCATACAGTTCTACGAACGAGACTGTAAACCGAGGTTCCGTGTGTGAACGCACGCAAAACATCTTGCACACACGTCAAATCCCTTCACCGTCTTTCGGAAGAGAAAGCCAGTTTGACCGTTGGTATGGATGACACGTGACACATAGCATGCATCCTGCGTGAAAAATCGAAAGAATGAATGAAGTAAGAAAATGAAGTGAACGATATTGACTGAATGACACGGAAAACGACTGAATGAAGCGCCAGTAGGCAGCTCTTCAGTCGGCACTACCCAGGTAGGTAGCCCGTTGTGTGAACGAGAGTGGATTGTAAAGCGCTTAGAGTTTGGTTTCTAGCCGATGATAGGTCCTATATCAGTATTCACAATAATAACAACATGTGATAGGAATGCATGGTAGTATTGACAATAATAACAACATGTGATAGGAATGCATGGTAGGAATCCATTCCATGCAGTGTCTGTGGACGACCTCTACCTCAAGAATTGGTCTTCATTCCCACATGAGGACCCACATCAGCAGATGACCTGCCTGCCTACTCATCCGTCGGACACGACAAGAGAATCCCTCATCATTTTCATTTCCGTGTCTTTGTACATAGTCCACGTCTCCGCTCCATGCAATATGATTGCAAAGATGTAACACGTCATTAGTCTCTGCTCCATGCAATATGATTGCAAAGATGTAACACGTCATTAGTCTCTGCTCCATGCAATATGATTGCAAAGATGTAACACGTCATTAGTCTCTGCTCCATGCAATATGATTGCAAAGATGTAACACGTCATTAGTCTCTGCTCCATGCAATATGATTGCAAAGATGTAACACGTCATTAGTCTCTGCTCCATGCAATATGATTGCAAAGATGTAACACGTCATTAGTCTCTGCTCCATGCAATATGATTGCAAAGATGCAACACGTCATTAGTCTCTGCTCCATGCAATATGATTGCAAAGATGCAACACGTCATTAGTCTCTGCTCCATGCAATATGATTGCAAAGATGTAACACTTCATTAGTCTCTGCTTTAGCTGGAGCGTGATGTCTCTGGAGTTGAGAAGATATCTTTCATTTGAACACAAAAGTTGCCTTTGTTTCAACTGATCTTTGGGGAGTGACACAATGTTGCCTTTGCTCACTGATCTTTGGGAGTGACTTTTTGCTGGCATCATCCATCTTGGTGTATGGCCTGACCGAGGTTTCTCAACTTTCAACTTCTTCCAGAGCTCGGTGCCATTGCGTGCTGATAAAACCAACTTGGTTCCTGCCAACTGCATCTCTCCTAACAATCGATGGCATCGTTTTTCATTCATTGAGCGCGACGTACGCTGGTGGGGATACCCGTGAGAATTGCGAATGTCGATACTGTAGACATGCCAGAAACTTCAGCAATAGGCCCGCAGAATAATCTGCCCCGTCTGTGTGCGTGCGTGTGTCTCGAGAACAAAATTCTTGTCAACTTTTTTTTCTTTCTTTCTTTTTTGGTAATAACTTTGTCTTAACAGGTCTCGGGGAAAGGCATGCGATGTACTTCTCTCATCAGTCTGAAAGAGATACTAAGACAGAAAGAAGGAGGAGGGAGAGGGGGTAAGAGCGGGAGGAAAAGAAGAGAGAGAGAGAGAGAGAGAGAGAGAGAGAGAGAGAGAAAGAGAGAGAGAGAGACAGAGAGAAAGAGATAAAGAAAAAAGAGAGAGAGGGGAGAAAAGGAGAG
>JAFLJL010003915.1:0-17387 GCA_018398815.1 Conus ventricosus | reverse complement strand
TATTTTAAGGCAATAGTTCTACACATTGCCGCAATGTTATCATAGCATGTTCTAAACGAGGCGGTCTTGGGTTGTTATTGTTACAAACATTTTTTGAACGAAATAAAAATGAGCGCGTTCAAATATACTGATGCAAAATATTCTGTTGGGCCACACTACAATCTTAAAAATATAGCAACTGATACTCTTGACATTGCTGTGACCCAGACTGCCTCTTTTCATAAAAAGGTGAGTACTCCATTAAGCAGATATCTTAACCCCCTATTGAAAACGACCACATCAAGAAAGCGTGGTTTAGTCATCCGATGCAGTTTTATCAGAACCAGTTAAACTTTGCTGTGTTTTGCGCATCAACTGGGTGTGGAGTGCGTATGCTGATCATTTAAATCACCATGATCCTTTGGTGAGGTCAGTGTACAGATTTCATTTCTATTACACCTTCAGACGTATTTTGACTGAATTGCAAGCTCCATTACCAAATGACAAACCGTTTAATCCACTCAGCAACATAATAGACATGAAGGCTTTTAAAAGGATCTGTAACGAATTCAATATTAACATCAAGACAGGCTTTAGACAAAAGTTGGATCATAATCATGGCCTAGGCGACCTTTATTTTCGGGGCACGCACAGAAAGTATAACTATGACTGGCATCCTCCTTTCAAATCTTTCTTTTTTGGCACAACTGTTGAGCCCGGGTCCCTACAGCAAGAGCATAAAACAGCATGGACAACATTTATCTTAGACACTTCTAAGGGCCTAACTAGGCGGGAATAGAACGAATAAACGACTCTATTCGTACTTACGTTTGGTGTTTGCTAGGTTCGCAAGCACAGGCAAGATCAAGCATAACTGATCCTTCTACTGGCTTTGACGCACAAAAACAATACTTAGCAAATTTAGAGGACGCCATTAATTCTACAGTTGATTTACCTTCAAGTATTAAAGGTACCAAATGTTTTACAATACGCAAGATCGAAAGTAGACTTTGCTGTTGGCACTGGTTTATACATGCTGCCTTCTGACCTTTAGACTCCAGGTAGGAATAATAATAAACTATAATAATGAAATTCTTATAGCAGGCAATGAACAGAAGGTTGGGAAAAACGACATAAATTCTGAGCCAGTAATATTACAAGCAGTAAACAAACACCCAAGATTAAGTCATCTAATTCCCGAAGTCCAAACCCCCAAAGTCATTGAAGACTCAGCAAAGCTCGCGGACTCTGTTCGCGATGACCATGAATATGAAAAGACAGCGCTTGTTCTTGGATTAACTGGCATAGGATTACTTGGTCTTTATCTTACTAAATATTAACCCAACTATTACAAGAACTAATGCCATAAGTGCTCGGCCATAAACCAACTACTTTGCTTGCAGTAGACAAAAGCCAGCTAACGATACCGCCTAATATACCGGGTAAAGCGTCTACGGCTTTACTGGCTAATTTTTTTAATAAACTCGCAAGATGATCAAGTTGTTTTTTTACCCATGATTTATCAGGCGGAGGCGATGGCGGCGGAGGACTGAACTTTGGCCACCCCGCCTGTAATAGCCATCACCAGTGTACTTATTGCAAATCCTAAGGCGTTATAACGCTTGCTAATGTGACTCCTTGCTCTCTAAACACTGTTCGTATTCTTTCTGCTAGCGTTGTGTCTTCATATAAAATTTTTTCGATAGTTTCTCTTATTCTGTTCACTTGAGTTCGTAATTGGTCTCGGTTAGTAGTCAGAACTTCTAGTCTTGCTGATCTTTCTTGTTCAAGATCGTTTAGTCTTTGTCTTATTCTTTCTTTAATCTACGCCCTCGATGCGGTCTCGTCAGCCTCATCGAGTTTTTCTTTTTCTCTTTTTTATGCTCATCTAGTTCACCTAGTTTTGCTAAATTGTTTGTTAATTCGCCTATGATTCCTTCTCAAAAGCTTGATCAAGGCCGTGAGTCTCGCCATGGGGTAGCGGCGAGTCGTTGTTATAGTCTTTAAAGCTGTTTTCTTTTGAATAAACTGGTTTTCTGCTTCTATTGCAATTTATTATTTTATCTGCTGATTGATTTAATTCTTTAAGTTCCAAGTTTTGTATTTGGTTAGCTGTTGGGAGAGTCTGTGTAGTGTGTTTTGAAGTTTAGAATGTGTCTGCTCCCTATCTAATTTTGGTTCTAGCATGGCCAAGGCGATTTTTGATCTTTCACATCTGAGTCTTTGTATAATTGTACGTCTTGCGCTAAAAATACTTTGATGGGTTCTGGTTAGTGTAGCCGAACAGATTTCCTTGTATCGCCCATTACAAACAATGACCATCTTCTAATTCATAATCAGTGTGGGTCTATAAATTCGGGAGGTTCTTGGCTACACTTTTGTAAAATGCCTCCGACCGTTACTTTCTGTTAATACACGCGCATTGAGAGCGCTGAGCGATGCTGTGTCGAAGGGATTTTCATTTCAGATCATGGCGTCTCCCGGATCAAAATACTTCATACTTCTTCGCTGCTTCAAATTCCTGCCAATGTTTTTAAATAATTAACTTTTTATTTTTGTTTATAAAAAATGTCACCACGATATGGCCTCGATTCTTGACCCGTATTAGAAAGCTGGAAAGAACCCCTTGGCGTGCAGGAAATAAACGGAATATTTACTGTTCAAAATAATCCATCTACTATTGATGCGGCATCAAATTCTTACTGTCTAATTTCCAGACCTAGGAGCGGATGGATGTGATTGGGACCAGGCTTACTGCACGTTTACTTTCAAATAGAAACTCGCTTCAACACAGACACAAACAGGACAGTTGTCCCAGAATTTGGGGACGGGCAACGTTAGAAAATTTCTAAAAAATTGAGGGGCAAGAAATATTTTCTTTCCACAAATGCAGAATTATTTTTAACCTTTTCTGATCTATGGCAACCGGGAATGAAAGGGTGATCTTGCGTTTCAAGGAATCGAAATGAGAAGCTACAAACTGA
Source organism: Conus ventricosus (assembly GCA_018398815.1). Taxonomy (NCBI): domain Eukaryota; kingdom Metazoa; phylum Mollusca; class Gastropoda; order Neogastropoda; family Conidae; genus Conus; species Conus ventricosus. The sequence continues at coordinate 14,424 of JAFLJL010003915.1, read as the reverse complement.
ATAGGCGCCGCAGATACTAAAGACGGTTAAAAAGTATGCAGCTGTAATTTTCGCGTATGGAAAATCGCTTTTCCATTCCCCTTAGATTTTGTGTTCGGTAAAAGCGCTTGCACCTTACTTTCAAGGAGCGTTAAAGACAGATTGTCATATGAACTAACTTTTAATGATACAAAACGGTTTATTAAATCATCAGACACCGAAGCCAAAGTACAGCATTTCTGACATCTGTTAGAGTTTGACGTTGTGGTTGCAGCAACCTAAATTAAGCAAGGCTGATTGGCAAAAAATATCAGTCAAAATTAACAATAATTTACGACAAAGAGTGATTCATCATACAACATATCCAGAAGCAGGGCAGACACTATATGGAATTTTAGTTTAGCGTCGCAGCAAGATCGCTTAAATGGTATTTTATTGCTGTCCCCCCCCCCCCCCCCATCACCCCCCCCCCCCCGTGAATATGCCCCAAGAACCTCCCCCCCCCCCCCTTCACCACCCCACCCCCCCCCCCCCCCCCCCCCCCCCCCCCCCCCCCCCCCCCCCCCCACCCCCCCCCCCCCCCCCCCCCCCCCCCCCCCCCCCCCCCCCCCCCCCCCCCCCCCCCCCCACCCCCCCCCCCCCCCCCCCCCCAAGAGCAAGTGAAAAAGTTTTTTACTCCCTAAAATAACGTAAGTGCAATGTACAATTGACGGCGTCTAACCAAATCTACGCTAGCGGGCTTTCTTAAACTTATCAGCATTTTGATGTAATAAGAAAACGGTTTGGAGGCGGGAGGTGTAGACATCCAACAGTTGCGACTGGTGTCTAAAGATTTTACTTCTTCACAAATGTTTGGCTTGATGTTATTTAACAACGAAATACGGTTTTATGGATTGACCTAAGGTCACAGAGGATAATCAGTTGGCATGGAAGCGGGAGCGAGACTGTGAGAGACAGTAATAAACATTCAAATTGCTAAAGATAGAAGAGCGATAACTAAACGCTTCTTAATGGACATTTGTTTTTAAGATATGATGCGCTGTGAATATTAAAGATTACAGATTATACGATATACTATACTACTCCATTATTGTTTATTTTAAAATGCATGACTGTTCAGGTTTCGCCAAAAGTTCCTTACAGCGCCAGAAGTTACCATAAACGATGGGATAGTAGAAATAACCCCTGACTTAAAAGCCTTCAGATTAACAAAACATTACACTAAATGCAACAAATACTAGAGCAGGTCCTTTTCAAATACCGCCCCCCCCCCCCCTTACCTACGAAGGAATTCTGCTGCCTTTATTGCTAGTTTACAATGTTAATTCTGGGACATCGACTATAAGCGCTCGATCAGCAGGAAACGAGTGTTGGTCTCTTAGCAACGGGCATAGCGCACCCGCAGGGCTTTACCTATAGGAGGTTTGTCTTTAGCTCTCGGTCCCCTCCTGTGTTCATAAGCGTAAGGTTGCGGCTGGCAAAAATTAAAAAAAAACTAAACTCCCAAAAGACCCACCGCTATGGTTCAACTAATAACAGCTAAACTTAGCTCGTTCAAACTGACAATAAATAAAGCGCTAGTTGACTCAAACATCACGGGATGAAGAATTTAAATCGTTTACAGGCCGATTTTGATGACTACAAATAGAAATAAGTTTGATCTTCAAAGGAAAGGCGAGGGCAAGTTTTTCTCAAACAGCCAGACGCCGAGCAGTATAAAAAAGGATTGCTTTATAAAAAGTAACGAGACTATTTAAACTCTGTTCTAAACAGCTCTCAGTAACAACATCGAAGGAGTGTTTATACTTTAGTTTATGAGTCCAAGCGCCAAAAAGGACCGTCGATATTATTTTGATTAATTATTTTTTTTAATTTAAATAAATATTTTGGCTTAGAAAAGAATAGACAGCATGGCTAAGATATATGGAGGACAAGACGAATTGTTGAAGGAATGCTGAGAGAGAGCGTTTATCAAGAGCACTGAATGTATTTGATTTAGAAGTCATTGACCAACAACGTACAGGCAAGTGTTGTTATGCAATTTCTCAAGTTCCATGTAAACGAACAATAGACCGACCAGTTAAGTAATGTTAGCTGTTTTAAATCGACTATATAACAATAAATGAAGAAAAATCTAGAAGTCGGGTCTACGACTAAACACAGACTATTCTTTCCTCTAATGACTTAACACCGGTTGGGCAGACGATCTGCTTACACAGTTTGACGCTGCCGCTGAAGAAGCTAAAATGGAGGCTTGGTTGGTCAGAGGGCGCGAAGTCTTATAGATCAGATTAAAACAGTCTAAGTATGCCCGAGTGTTGGCAAGGCTTACATTCCGTTACTCCAGCACTGGGCAGCGAAAAAAGCAGTTATTTAAACATAAAGAATTCAGACGACAAATGTTTCATGTGTGTGTTCTTTGCAAGGCTGCATCATGTCCCGCGACACGCAGAGAGAGTGACTAATATCGGCAATACGCCAAAGAATTCTTAACTTCAATGGATATCCTTCTGTTAGTGTAGACCAAATTGATCAGTTGAAGAACAAAACAACCCAATAACTGTTAATGTATACCACATGGGATGAGGTGGAAACAATTTGGCATGCCATTAAAAAGTGTCCAAAGAACAGTCAAAACAATAGGGAACCAGCCAAAAGTTGTGGGACTTACTCCTAATGTTTTCGCTAGCAGGGCCTACCGCATTACACATTGATACGACCAATGAGTAGACTATAATGCCAGCATACTTCAAAGTTCATGGCAACAAGAAATTCACTGTAGAAAAATGTTTAACACGAATGCCTTCTGTTCAAGCTGCGAGGAACATAGAAACATTGTAAAAGTTCTGTAGACTGATAATACCAGAAACTAATTACGCCCCCCACCTGGATTCTAGAAGTTGGTTTTAAGAAACTGGAAAACGGCTGCAACATTCTTCCATATGTTGGTTTACGCCAGACTTAGAATCACTCATTGTTCCTTATGAAGGGCTGACTCATCAAAAAACTTCGAAAAACAGTTTAATGAGTAATACATCAGATTTGTTCATTTGCCTTCATTGTTGTCAGGTCGGATGGGCCCATTCAGCACCAGATTTATACAGAGGGCCCAAATGCGGCTTATGAAGTTTTACGGCGCTTGCAGAATGTGCCGTAATGACTGTTCTAATAATCTAAACTTATGCTGAAATCATAATTGTCACCTGAAGACAACAACAGTATGACTCTGCCACAAATATGTTGGATTTGCGGTTTAGGTCGTCATCTAACGCAGAGAATCCGACAGTAAGAGCCATGATACATTTAGTGGGAAGTTCAGAGGAGCAGGCGCACCGTAATGCAATCTTCAACTAATGTTTGATCCTTAGACATGGAAGCTGCCATCTTCTTTCTTTAATTGCGAGGTTACGACCTCTCATTCTTATATTGCATGCAGTAACCAACGCCTTCAGGGTAGCATGCATTGCACAGTCATCAGTAATAGTACATGTGCTTTAATCTAAAACTTACATGTCTTATTTTTTTATCGACTCTATAGCAACACATGATGGGTTCATTAGGAGTCATGGCCATGTCCTAAAGTCCTGCCCCTATAAACGAAGAAATATTTTACCCAAACTCTTCGTTTTAGAAAGGGCCGTTTACCCTTATGAGACATGAACATGTTGGAAGGTGTTTGATGAAGAGATTCACTTCCTCCTAAAGGCGCGTTCTTTTCTAGTCTAGAGGGAAAGGACATCAGTGATTTCTGAGTTACAGCATGCTCAAGTGCGTCGCAGTAATTAGAGTGTAAAAAACGATGGAGGACTATCATGACTCCTACTTAATGGCTGATGTATGTTTGTTGGCGGATATTTTTGAAAAAAGTATAGGAGACCTCATGAACATTTTTGCTTGGATCCCGCGCATTACTTTCTGCGCCCGGGGATGAGTCTGGGATGCTTTCTTATAGTTTACTGGAGTACATATTGATTTATTGGTCTGTACTACCAATGATTCAGATGTTTGAAAAAAACGGATGCGCGGGGAGGGAATTGTATGGCTTCGCATCATCATTACTGTAAAGCAAATAACAACCTAATACTTGGACGATTATATCGAGTAAAAGGTCTAACTATCTCATGTATTCTAGATGCATAACACTCTGTATGTTGGGGCTATGGCGCAACGCTTCCATACGCAACTTTAAATGTACTCAGGCGGCGATCCGAATAATCATTCAAAGGGCATTTAAAGTGTTGGGCAGTTTAGCGCCTGATCAACAGCGTGGTTTCATTCTTGAAGTTGACTTAGAATATCCTCAGGAACTCCATGACCTGCTTAATGACTATCCATTAGCTGCAGAAAGTTCTAAAGATGGATCAAGAGAGGAGAACCACCTAATCTTGTGCCTAATCTTCGAGGCAAAAAAAAATTATGTCGCGCATTACGTCTTCTACAATTGTATTTAAGACACGGTTTGAAGTTAACAGCTGTTCATGGCGCATATTTGCTTTTGATTCAAGAACAGTTCATGAAACCATACTTCATGAAGGACACTGATCTTTAGAGCTTAAATCCACAGATGCTTCAGGAAAAGACTATTTCAAGCTGATGAACAACAGCGTTTCGGAAAGCTTGAGAACCCCACAAGCGCAAAGATGTCAGATGAGTCACCAAGTGAAAAAGCAATTAAGCGGACTTCAAAACCTTATTATCAGGACTTCAGAAGTTTCATTGACAGTTTTTGGTATAATGATGAAAAAAAGAAAGTCAAAATGACAAAAACCTGTTTTTAATTGGGTTTACTGTTTTAGAATTATCAAAGATTTGTAGGTTAGAGTTTCTTTATAGATACTTTAAGCCCTCGTATCCTGGTCCAGAGTACTGTTTCACAGATAATGATAGTTTTGTTATAGATATCCCTACTGAAGACATCTATAAAGACATGGAAACCGAAGTGGCTAAAGGTGCGAGTGTTGGTTTTATGACACGTTCCGATTACCCTAAAGATTCGCCTTTGCATTCAATTACTAATAAGAAGGTTTTAGGAAGATGGAAGATGAATTATCGGAAAGGTGATCTAGAGTATGTGGGGTTAAGAACTACGTCAAAAAGGTTACAGGATTTCGAGCCAGGAGAAAATCATTAAGAAAGCAAAAGGATTATCTCGCAGTGTTGTGCAGTCAAACATAATCACATGACAACTACAATGAAGCTTTGTTTGGCAATAAAGACTTTTTTCATTCATGACAAGTAAACTGCCGATCTATCTATCATGAGATTAACACGAAAGTTGTAACAATGAAGTTCGTTAGATAGAACAAACACAAATCGTGTGTTTTGTTAATCCAGAGTTTTAATATGCATTCGGGCACGGAGAACCGTAATTTAATTAAAGCGGAACTGTGTCGGGGGATTATTTGCAGTTTCCTTCACAAAGATCTTTGAGGAGCTGGTTGTTTTGTTGTGTCAGTTCTCGTAAATAATACACGGGCGGATTCATCTTTACAATTTTCTTTTTATTTCATATGGATCATACACTCCAACTGGATCTGTTGCCTTGATGCGAGTGTCCCCTTCTGCTTCTCCGGTAATTAAAGGTCTTACCTTTTTAAACCAAACGGTAATAGTTTGCAGGTTGGACTGGAGTCTTCAGCATACATTTGTGTTTTTTCTTTTTGATTGCTTGTACTGGTTTTAGACCTTTAAATTCTTCACTTTATTTCTATGGCGATGCAAACTGAGGGCAGTCTTCTAACCCATTCTGTGTTGGGAGAATTGTCAATAAGCTCTCTTGAATACTGGTAGGAAAAAGTCTTTCGGCTAACTTCTTTGTTAAAGTTTTCGACTTAAAAGCCTGTGATCTGTGAACTCCTGGGAATGCCTCTTTTGAATGGTGACTCTATGTTTTCAACAATAATTGATTCACTTACGGCCTTGTAAATTCTTTTCATCATCGACTTGAATCATGCGAGGATAGTTAGTGGCCCTCGTTGGGGATATCAGTTGTATGACACAGCAACAAGCATGAAGCACTCTTTTGTGTTAATGGTTTCCGCATCTTTTATATCTTGAAGCTATATCATGACTGTGAGTAGCCCGCGTTCTTAAAATCTTTTTCGTCTAAATCCTATCAGAGGTAAATATAGAAGGTCACATTTGATGGGTTGTCGTTCGGTATTGGGTTCACAACAAGTGTGGTCTCTGTATTCGCCTCGGCGCAGGTAAATAAATTTGCCAAATCGCTAGTTGAGATAACCTTTCTTTTGCTGTTTGTTCACTGACTCCAGCTGCTTCGCTTTGCATTTTGATTGCTTGTGATCCCCTTCCCAAATCCCCCCCCCCCCCCCCCCCCCCCCCTTTGTTTTTTTGGCGAATAATAGACTTTTGTTCATTTTTTATTCAGCCAACTATTATGCGCAACACTAATACACGACGGTATACCTAAGGGCAATAAAGCGATTTCTTGCATCTTTTGTTTTTCTGATGGATGATAAAAGTCACTGGATTTTTGGGGGGGGCAATGTCTGTAACCGGTTTGCCTGTTACTAGTTAATATTCTTTTATTTGCTTGGTCAACATTTTTATATGTGTAAGCTGCATGCCCTGTTCTTTCTGTGTGTCTCCATTAATAAACATCTAACTGCTCAATGTCTCTGCTGTGTCACTTAGGCGCGTCTTGTGCAGCTGCTAGTTGCTCCATAGCCTTGTTATGTTCTTTTTTCTCTCGCCGTCATTCCCGCACGGTACTAAATGCGGAATTACTTCCAATAAAAGCATAGCGATTCTCCACAGCGCCGCCTATCATTATTGCGAGTGAAGCCATTTTTTTATTAATGTATTTTTTTCTTACATCTTTATTTCTGTCTGAATTATTCCTTGCTTAACTCAGAACTTCTTTCGTGGCAAACGAAGACTGCCATGATAGCAAATTAGCTTTGCTGAATTCCTCAAAGTCTAGGTTGCCAAGATCTGCTGGTTTAATTCTTAACAAGCTTTTACCAAGCATTGAGATCCTACACTTAGCCACCATATAACAGAGAAGGTATACAAGGTTAGCAACAGTTTTTTCAGGTGCTCATTTTTAGATAATAAAATACTTTAATATTAAAAAACATGAACAGTAATGATCTCCACGCTACAGCGCAGCCTTAACCTTCTGAACTTATGAATAAACCAGTTGATGACCAAGCTATTATGCCCAAAAAGGCGAGGGCTGATTTTTTGGCGTCATGTGGAAAAACAAAACAGTTCTCGAAACTGAATTCAGCATAGAACGATTCAACAGATGTCGCCGCAAGTCATTTTTAAAGTTTTCATAACAGAGTATGAAGCGCTGTGGGGTTCTGAAATGGTGAACAGTGTGGTGGCAAAACGGTTCTTAGTTTGTACACTCAACTAGTCAGAGATTGTCCCATTGATTCTGAACAAGATCTTTGTATGATTATCGCAAGATCCAGTTTTAACAAAGTCATTAGAGTCTCGCTAGGGTGTCGATTTATACTATAGATTTTGAACATTGATATCGCCATTAATTCATGGGATTAATAACTTTTTGCATATAGTTTTTATTTCCTTCAAATGAAACGATCTAGAAAATCATCAGAATCAGAAACACTGAATCAGGTGGAGAAAGTAACCAAGCCAGTAAATCAGTTTTTTTAAATTTTTTTTTTTAAAAAATAAATTTTTGGCTTAGAAAAAAGCCGGGCAAAGAATAGAAGGCAAGACGAATTTTTAAAGGAATCTTGAGAGAGAGCTTTTTAAAAAAAGGGCACTGAAGATATTGATTTAGAAGTCATTGACCCAACAAACGTACAGCAAGTGTTGTTCATGCAATTTCTCAAGTTCCAAGTAAACTAACAATAGACCCGCCAGTTAAAGTAATGTTAGCTGTTTTATCGACTATATAACAATAAATGAAGAAAATCTAGAAGTCTGGGTCTCGACTAAACAACAGACTATTCTTTCCTCTAATGACTTAACACCCGGTTGGGCAGACGAACTGCTTACACAGTTTGACGCTGCCTGAAGAAGCTAAAATGAGAGGCTCTGGTTGGTCAGAGGGCGAAGTCTTAAGATCAGATTAAAACAGTCTAAGTATGCGCCGATTGTTGGCAAGGCTTACATTCCACTACCTCCAGCACTGGCAGCGAAAAAAGCAGTTATAAACATAAAGAATTCAGACGACAAATGTTTCATGTGGTGTGTTCTTGCAAGGCTGCATCATGTCCGCGACCACGCAGAGAGAGTGACTAACTATCGGCAATACGCCAAAGATCTTAACTTCAATGGAATATCCTTTCCTGTTAGTGTAGACCAAATTGATCAGTTTGAAGAACCAAAACAACCCAATAACTGTTAATGTATACACATGGGATGAGGAAACAAATTTGGTGCCAATTAAAGTGTCCAAGAACAGTCCAACAATAGGCGAACCAGCCAAAAGTCATGTGGACTTACTCCTAATGTTTTCGCTAGCAGGGCTACCGCATTACACATTGATACGAACAATGAGTAGACTAATGCAGCATACTTCAAAAGATCATGGCAAACAAGAATTCTGTAGAAAATGTTTAACAAGAATGCCATCTGTTCAAGCTGCGAGCGAACATAGAAACATTGTAAAAGTTCTGTAGACTGTAATACAGAACTAATTACGCCCCCACCTGGATCTAAAGTTAGTTTTAAGAACTGGAAACGGCTGCAAAAATTCTCCATATGTTGTTTACGCAGACTTTGAATCACTCATTGTTCCTTATGAAGGGCCAGCGCCACAAAAACTTCGAAAAACAGTCTTAATGAGTAATCATCAGATTTGTTCATTTGCCTTCATTGTTGTCAGGTCGGATGGCGCCCATTCAGCACCAGAATTATACAGAGGCCCAAATGCGGCTAGAAGATTTTTACAGCGCATGCAGAAAGTGCGTAATGACTGTTCTAATAATCTAAACTTATCTGAAATCATAATGACACCTGAAGACCAACAACAGTATGACTCAGCCACACATTGTTGGATTTGCGGTTAGGTCTCTCATCAAACGCAGAGAATCCGACAGTAAAGAGACCATGATCACATTAGTGGGAAGTTCAGAGGAGCAGCGCACAGTAAATGCAATCTTCAACTAAAGTTTGATCCTAAGACATGGAAGCTGCCCATCTTCTTTCATAACTTGCGAGGTTACGACTCTCATCTTATATTGCAAGCAGTAACCAACGCCTTCAGGGTAGCATGCATTGCACAGTCATCAGAAAAGTACATGTGCTTTAATCTAAATAACATGTCTTTTTATGACTCTATGCAACACATGATGGGTTCATTAGAGTCACTGGCTATGTCCTTAAAGTCCTGCCCTATAACGGAAGAATATTTTAACCCAACTCTCGTTAGAAAGGGCGTTTACCCTTATGAGTACATGAACAGTTGGGAAAGGTTTGATGAAGATTCACTTCCTCCTAAAGGCGCGTTCTTTTCTAGTCTCAGAGGAAAGGACATCAGTGATCTGATTACCAGCATGCTCAAGATGCGTGGCAGAAATTAGAGTGTAAAACGATGGGAGACTATCATGACTCCTACTTAATGGCTGATGTATGTTTGTTGGCGGATATTTTTTGAAAATTATAGGAAGACCTGCATGAAACATTATAGCTTGGATCCCGCGCATTACATTTCTGCGCCCGGGATGAGTTGGGATGCTTTCTTAAAGTTTACTGGAGTACAAATTGATTTATTGTCTGACCTACCAATGATTCAGATGATTGAAAACGGATTGCGGGAGGGATTAGTATGGCGTCGCATCATTACTGTAAAGCAAACAACAAATACTTGGACGATTATGATCCGAGTAAAAGGTTCAACTATCTCATGTATTAGATGCAAACAATCTGTATGGTTGGGCTATGGCGCAACCGCTTCCATTACGCAACTTTAAAATGTACACAGGCGGCGATCCGAATAATATTCAAAAGGCATTAAAGTGGTTGGGCAGTTTAGCGCCTGATCAACAGCGTGGTTTCATTCTAGAAGTTGACTTAGAATATCCTCAGGAACTCCATGACCTGCATAATGACTATCCATTATAGCAGCATGAAAGTCTAAAGATGGATCCAAGAGAACCACCTAAACTTGTGCCTAATCTTCGAGGCAAAAAAAAATTATGTCTGCCATTACAGACTTCTACAATTTTATTTAAGACACGGTTTGAAGTTAACAGCTGTTCATCGCATAATTGCTTTTGATCAAGAACAGTTCATGAAACCATACATCATGAAGAACACTGATCTTAGAACTAAATCCACAGATGCTTCAGAAAAAGACTTTTTCAAGCTGATGAACAACAGCTGTTTCGGAAAGACTATGGAGAATCCCCACAAGCGCAAAGATGTCAGATTAGTCACCAAAGAGAATAAAGAAATTAAGCTGACTTCAAAACCTAATTATCAGGACTTCAGAAGATTTCATGACCAGCTTTTTGGTATAATGAAATGAAAAAAAGAAAGTCAAATTAGACAAACCTGTATTTATTGGGTTTACTGTTTAGAATTATCAAAGCTTTTGATGTTAGAGTTTCTTTATGACTACTTTAAGCCCTCGTATCCTGAGTCCAGAGTACTTTACACAGATACAGATAGTTTTGTTATAGATATCCCTACTGAAGACATCTATAAAGACATGGAAACCGAAGTGGCTAAAGGAGCGATGGATGGTATGACACGTCCGATTACCCTAAAGATTCGCCTTTGCATTCAATTACTAATAAGAAGGTTTTAGGAAAGATGAAGGATGAATTATCCGGAAAGGTGATCAAGGAGTATGTGGGGTTAAGGTCAAAAATGTACAGTATTTCGAGCCAGGAGAAAATCATTAGAAAGCAAAAGGAATATCTCGCAGTGTTGTGCAGTCAAACATATCACATGACAACTACAAAGAAGCATTGTTTGGCAATAAGACTTTTCATCATGACAACGTAAAACTGCGATCTAATCTACATGAGATTAACACAACAGTTGTAACAAAGAAGTCGTTAGATAGAACAAACACAAACGTGTGTTTGTTAATCCAGAGTTTTCATATGCAATCGGGCACTGGAGAACCGTAAATTAATTAAAGCGGAACTGTGTCTGGGGGATTATTTGCAGTTCTTCCTTCACAAAAGATCTTTGAGGAGCTGGTTGTTTTGTTGTGTCAGTTTTTGGTAAAAAATACACGGGCGGATTCATCTTTAAAATTCTTTTTATTTCATATGGATCAACACCCCAAAACTGGCCCCGTTGCCTAAAGCGAGTGCCCCCTTTCCTGCTTCTCCCGGTAAAAAAGGCCCCTTACTTTTTAAACCCAAAAGGGAAAAGTTTGCGGGTTTTGTACGGGAAAGTTTTCCCGCAACATTTTTGTTTTTTTTTAAATTGTTTTGTAGGGTTTTTAACCTTTAAATTCTTCATTTTCATTGCGAAAAAACTAAGGGCAGTCTTCAAACCCCATTCTGTGTTGCGAAAATTTGGGTCAAAAAGCCCCTCTGTGTTTATGGTAGGAAAAAAGCCCTTTGGCCCTAACTTTTTGTTAAATTTTTTTGGGACAAACCGTGATCTGTGAACTCCGGAAAAACCCCTTTTTTGGATGGTGACTCAAATGTTTAAAACAATAATTGATTCATTTGGCCAAAAAATTCTTTTCCTCACACTTGAAAATCAGGAGGATAATTAGTGGCCCTCGTTGGTATATCAGTTGTAGGGAAAACCGCAACAGCAGAAGCACTCTTTTGTTTAAGGGTTTTCCGCATCTTTATATCTTGAAGCTATATCAATGACTGTAGGGGGCGTATTTAAAAACCCTTTTTCGTCAATCCTACAGAGGGTAAATATAAAAGGTTCCATTTAAAGGGGTGGGTTCGGTATTGTGTTACAAAGTGTGGTCTCGGTTAATTCGCCTGGGCGCAGGAAAAAAAATTTGCCCAAAACGCTTGTTTGGGTAACCAATTTTTTTGCTGTTTGTTCACTGACTCCAGCTGCCCTTTGCTTAGCTTTTTGATTGCGGGGATCCCCTTCCCAAAATCCTTTTTTGGGGAAAAATAGATTTTGTTTTATTTTTTATTCAGCCAATATTAAAGCCCCGGGGGGGGGGGGCCCCCCCCCCCCGCCCGGGCCCTACCAAAGGCAAAAACCGATTTTTTGCAATCTTTTTGGGTTTTTTTGAAAGGATATAAAAGCACTGAATTTTGGTGGGGGCAATGTCCGAAACCGGTTTTCCTGTTACTAATAAAATTTTTTTTATTGCTTGGGTCAATTTTTAAAAGTGTAGCTGCATGGGCCCCGTTTTTTCATGTGTCATTAAAAAAATTTTAACCCGCTCAAGTCTTGCTTTTCTTTGGCGTCCCGGGGCAGCTGCTAGTTGCTCCCTAGCCTTTTATTCTTTTTCTTTTCCCCCCGCAAACCCGCAGTTTACTAAATGCGAAATTAAATTCCCTAAAAGCAAGCGCATTTTACCCCCAGCGCCGCCCATCTTTTTGCGAGTGAAGCCCTTTTTTTTTTAAAGTATTTTTTTTTTACATATTTATTTGTCTGGAAATTTTTTCCCCTTTCTTAAAAATAGAAAATCTTTCGTGGGAAACCCAAGCTGCAATAAGCAAATTTGCTTTGCTGAATCCTCAAAAATTTAGTTTTCCCAAAATCTTTCTGGTTTAATTCTTAACAAACTTTTTTAAAACCCCCCCCAAACATTGAGTATCCCACAAATTTAAAACCCCCAAAAACAGAAAACAAAGGTTCGTTAGCAACAGTTTTTTTTGGTGTCATTTTTTTGAAAATAAATAATTAAAATTTTTAAAAAAAAATGAACAGTAATGATTCCCCACAGCTACAAGGGAGCCCCAAACCTTTTCCCGAACTTAGAATAACCAAATTGAAGACCCCAAACTATTATGCCCCCAAAAAGGGGAGGGTTTTATTCTTTGGCGGGATGTGGAAAAACCCAAAAAAGTTTCCCCGGAAAATGAATTCAGCATTTTGAACGATTCAAAAGATGTCGCCGCAAAACATTTTAAAAGTATCATAACAGGTATGAAAGCGCAGCTGGGGTCTGAATGGTGAAAAGTGTGGGGGAAACGGTTCTTTTGTTTGTACACTAAACTAGTCAGTAGATTGCTCCCATTGATTCTGAACAAGATCTTACGTATGATTTAACGCAAGATCCAGTTTTAACAAAGTCATTAGAGTCTCTAGGGTGTGATTTATACTATAGATTTGGAACATTGTTATCGCCATTAATCATGGGATTAATAACTTTTAATCATATAGATTTTTATTTCCCTTCAAAATGAACGATCTAGAAAATCATCAGAATCAGAAAACACTGAATCAGGTGGAGAAAGTAACCAAGCCAGAAAATCAGCAGAAAACGCTGAATCAGGAGGAGACCATTAAAAATCCTGGGCGTGTTGAAGCAGGAAGAAAATAGCAGAGTGGAACAGACAAAAAAATTAATGTTACAGAATATACTCATCATGAAAACATAACACCGCCAACGCCAGAACAAGTATTCAATGCCGGCTATAAAAACTCCATATGATTCAAGGGCGCAAAGTCTTCATGGTATATTGAACTTAAAACTGTTGCCATTTTTGGCGCCATTGCTGCTGTTGGGGGCAGTTATTATGGCTATAAAATATATACACAAGTGGCAACAGAAACGAAAGCTATCAAAAAAATCTGAGCCACTAAATGCAGAAAAAGCACCAGCACGCCAAAACCGCCAATAACAAAGCGTCATTTTGATCCATTTGAAATGTAATAATATTTTAAGAACTTAATTTTAAATTTTTAATAAAAATAGATCATGGCGTATTATAAAATGATGGAGTCAATAAATAAAGACATGGAGTCTATAAAAGACATTTCCATAGACCAGAATTGTAATCAATGCGGTTGCTTCGGATGTAAAACCTTCCTTAAGATCTATGCAGAGAACGCTGAGCAAGACATCCTCAACGATGACACGTTTTTTGAGGCGTGTGTGTACTATATTAGACATCTACTATTTAAGATAAAAACATAGCTTGTATTTTTTTGATAATATAAGATAACTTAATAAGAACTTGGTTGTACTTAAAGGATGACTTAGTTATGATCTTGAGGTGACTTAATCAAGAACTTAATTAAAAACTTAATCAAGAACTTATTAAGAACTTGAAGTAACTTAATTAAAAACTTGGGGTGACTTAATTAAAAAATTAATTAAGAACTTGGGGTGACTTGGGGGTGGGAGTGTGTGGTGTACACAGAGCTTTATTATTTGTCATGTGTAACACCACTTGGTGCAAGACAGTGCTTGCGTTTTTGTGATGAATTGGCTCTTTTTTGCAGTTCAACGCACCAATGCATTTAACAAAGCCTGTAATAAAACAAACATGTATAAAGTACACCGGCGCCGCTGAGCAGCCTAAAGTTGTAGCAGGGTTTGGCGAGCGTGGC
>JAFLJL010003914.1:10000-18647 GCA_018398815.1 Conus ventricosus | reverse complement strand
TGTCATCCCAATGCTGAGTAGCCTCACATCAAGGCAGTGACGCTCCATCACATGTATTAGTGAATGAATCATTTCCCCGTGCCACAATTAAAGGAAGAATATTCATATGGCTTGACTAGTTAGCGGGCGTCCCCAAAATAATTGTGAGTATGACTCATTCAAGAAACGAATGTGGTCATTGGGTGAAAGTGACCACTGAGTGAGAGTTTAACAAGGGCTGGTAAGGTAAGGTGCTGGTCATGTGTTTTGAACACTGAGTATGCACTCACTAGGAGAAGGGGGAAAGAGTCAGTTTTAACCCAGCAGATGGCCTAGAGACTCGAACCTGTCAGGACGTGGTCCTCGTTGCTGACCAGTCCATTACCAGGTGAGCGATAGATAGTTGGGGAAAGCTACAGGGGGAAAACTTAAAGAAGAGAGAAAGAATTCATATGTTGAATTGAGAAGCAGGTTACTTACACGAACCTTATTCGTGTTTCAGCCCTTCACCCTTCACCCTTTACCCTTCGCCCTTCACCCTTCATCTTTCACCCCCGTGAGGTGGTTGAAGATGGCCATGGTGTGGGAACACACCGGTAGTTCAGCCCCAGCCAGTACCAACTCCAGGGAGGAGTTGAAGCTCGTCATTTCGCAAGAGACAGAAGAAGTCGCGGAAGAGAAGTCGAGACTCGTATCTCCAGGACGGGAGAGTTCGAGGGGGCAGTATATTGTCTCAGAGAGACAGGGAATTGAGAAAGCAGGGAAGCTTTTTACTTGAGCAGGCGGGTCCTCAGTGATTACGGGAGTTATGTAGTCTCCTGGTCCGGAATTTTGGGATAACGAATGTGAAGGCCATAGCTTTATAGAAGCGGAACTAGATTATTTTATCTCTCAGTGTAAAGAGAGATACAAGTGTGAAGACTATTTTTATCTCTCAGTGTAAAGAGAGATACAAGTGTGAAGACTATTTTTTCTCTCAGTGTAAAGAGAGATACATGTGTGAAGATTGATTTGTCTCTCGGTGTGAGGAGAGATACATGTGTGCGGATTTATTTGTCTCTCAGTGCGGAGAGAGTACAGGTGTAACATCTGTTTACAAGTTGTTGTTGTGATTAGTAAAGTGTTTTCCCTGAAGGAGAGGGGGAGAAGAAAAACATTCGGTAGTGCTCCTTTTGGGTGATTGGAAAGATTGCGTGTGCGTATGGAGTAAATGCTGTCATGAATGCGGGTATGCAAGAGTGACAGTGTGACAGTCACTCTTACCAGTTCTTACAGTCCACAGATGTTGGCGCTCGGTTCGAAGAGGTAAGGGACTGAGTGCATCCTTCGTGTTAAGAGGTAAGGGACTGAGTGCATCCTTCGTGTTCAGAGGTAAGGGACTGAGTGCATCCTTCGTGTTCAGAGAAAGGGACTGAGTGCATCCTTCGTGTTCAGAGGTAAGGGACTGAGTGCATCCTTCGTGTTCAGAGGTAAGGGACTGAGTGCATCCTTCGTGTTCAGAGGTAAGGGACTGAGTGCATCCTTCGTGTTCAGAGGTAAGGGACTGAGTGCATCCTTCGTGTTCAGAGGTAAGGGACTGAGTGCATCCTTCGTGTTCAGAGGTAAGGGACTGAGTGCATCCTTCGTGTTAAGAGGTAAGGGACTGAGTGCATCCTTCGTGTTCAGAGGTAAGGGACGGAGTGCATCCTTCGTGTTAAGAGGTAAGGGACTGAGTGCATCCTTCGTGTTAAGAGGTAAGGGACTGAGTGCATCCTTCGTGTTAAGGGTAAGGGACTGAGTGCATCCTTCGTGTTAAGAGGTAAGGGACTGAGTGCATCCTTCGTGTTAAGAGGTAAGGGACTGAGTGCATCCTTCGTTTTAAGAGGTAAGGGACTGAGTGCATCCTTCGTTTAAGAGGTAAGGGACTGAGTGCATCCTTCGTGTTAAGAGGTAAGGGACTGAGTGCATCCTTCGTGTTCAGAGGTAAGGGACTGAGTGCATCCTTCGTGTTAAGAGGTAAGGGACTGAGTGCATCCTTCGTGTTAAGAGGTAAGGGACTGAGTGCATCCTTCGTGTTAAGAGGTAAGGGACTGAGTGCATCCTTCGTGTTAAGAGGTAAGGGACTGAGTGCATCCTTCGTGTTAAGAGGTAAAAGACTGAGTGCGTCCTTCGTGTTAAGAGGTAAGGGACTGAGTGCATCCTTCGTGTTAAGAGGTAAGGGACAGAGTGCATCCTTCGTGTTAAGAGGTAAGGGACTGAGTGCATCCTTCGTGTTAAGAGGTAAGGGACTGAGTGCATCGTCGTGTTAAGAGGTAAGGACTGAGTGCATCCTTCGTGTTAAGAGGTAAAGGACTGAGTGCATCGTTCGTGTTAAGAGGTAAGGGACTGAGTGCATCCTTCGTGTTAAGAGGTAAGGGACTGAGTGCATCGTTCGTGTTAAGAGGTAAGGGACTGAGTGCATCCTTCGTGTTAAGAGGTAAGGACTGAGTGCATCCTTCGTGTTCAGAGGTAAGGGACTGAGTGCATCCTTCGTGTTCAGAGGTAAGGGACGGAGTGCATCCTTCATGTTAAGAGGTAAGGGACGGAGTGCATCCTTCGTGTTAAGAGGTAAGGGACTGAGTGCATCCTTCGTGTTAAGAGGTAAGGGACTGAGTGCATCCTTCGTGTTAAGAGGTAAGGGACTGAGTGCATCCTTCGTGTTAAGAGGTAAGGGCTGAGTGCATCCTTCGTGTTCAGAGGTAAGGGACTGAGTGCATCCTTCGTGTTAAGAGGTAAGGGACGGAGTGCATCCTTCGTGTTAAGAGGTAAGGGACTGAGTGCATCCTTCGTGTTAAGAGGAAAGGGGACTGAGTGCATCCTTCGTGTTAAGAGGTAAGGACTGAGTGCATCCTTCGTGTTAAGAGGTAAGGGACTGAGTGCATCCTTCGTGTTCAGGGTAAGGGACTGAGTGCATCCTTCGTGTTAAGAGGTAAGGGACTGAGTGCATCCTTCGTGTTAAGAGGTAAGGGACTGAGTGCATCCTTCGTGTTCAGAGGTAAGGACTGAGTGCATCCTTCGTGTTAAGAGTAAGGGACGGAGTGCATCCTTCGTGTTAAGAGTAAGGACTGAGTGCATCCTTCGTGTTAAGAGGTAAGGGACTGAGTGCATCCTTCGTGTTAAGAGGTAAGGGACTGAGTGCATCCTTCGTGTTAAGAGGTAAGGGACTGAGTGCATCCTTCTGTTAAGAGGTAAGGGACTGAGTGCATCCTTCGTGTTAAGAGTAAGGGACTGAGTGCATCCTTCGTGTTCAGAGGTAAGGGACTGAGTGCATCCTTCGTGTTAAGAGGTAAGGGACGGAGTGCATCCTTCGTGTTAAGAGGTAAGGGACTGAGTGCATCCTTCGTGTTCAGAGGTAAGGGACGGAGTGCATCCTTCGTGTTAAGAGGTAAGGGACGGAGTGCATCCTTCGTGTTAAGAGGTATGGGACGGAGTGCATCCTTCGTGTTAAGAGGTAAGGACTGAGTGCATCCTTCGTGTTAAGAGGTAAGGGACTGAGTGCATCCTTCGTGTTAAGAGGTAAGGGACTGAGTGCATCCTTCGTGTTCAGAGGTAAGGGACTGAGTGCATCCTTCGTGTTAAGAGGTAAGGGACGGAGTGCATCCTTCGTGTGTTAAGAGGTAAGGGACTGAGTGCATCCTTCGTGTTCAGAGGTAAGGACTGAGTGCATCCTTCGTGTTAAGAGGTAAGGGACGGAGTGCATCCTTCGTGTTAAGAGGTAAGGGACGGAGTGCATCCTTCGTGTTAAGAGGTAAGGGACGGAGTGCATCCTTCGTGTTAAGAGGTAAGGGACTGAGTGCATCCTTCGTGTTAAGAGGTAAGGGACTGAGTGCATCCTTCGTGTTAAGAGGTAAGGGACTGAGTGCATCCTTCGTGTTAAGAGGTAAGGGACTGAATGCATCCTTCGTGTTAAGAGTAAGGGACTGAGTGCATCCTTCGTGTTAAGAGGTAAGGGACTGAGTGCATCCTTCGTGTTAAGAGGTAAGGGACTGAGTGCATCCTTCGTGTTAAGAGGTAAGGGACTGAGTGCATCCTTCGTGTTAAGAGGTAAGGGACTGAGTGCATCCTTCGTGTTAAGAGGTAAGGGACTGAGTGCATCCTTCGTGTTAAGAGGTAAGGGACTGAGTGCATCCTTCGTGTTAAGAGGTAAGGGACTGAGTGCATCATTGCCTTGAAGGGTGTTCGTCCAGCCTGAAGAAGACCAAAAAGGTCGAAACGCGTAGTGTTTGTTTGGTAATTTTGTTGGTTTCTTTCGTTTGGCGGCATAGTAATTCTGATTTTGATAACAACTCTGACCAGTTCCGACTTTTTGGTGCTAATTTTTTTTTTTTTAAAGGAATAGGGTTATTACAGTTGCTGATTATAAAGAAAAGATTATGAAGGAAAACACGCCATATTGCACATTCAGATGTAGGTTACTGTACTGAGCTGTTGAATCTGTACTGAAATCTGCTGAATCTGTCCACAGAAAGTGTTTGTGAGTACGGAAGCGGTGACAACGGAAAAAGAAAATCTCAGAAGCGTCGCATCAGATGAAGACATTTCATAACCAAGGAGCGAACTTGCTGTCTTTATGTGTGTGTGTGGGGTTTTTTTTTTTCCCCCCAATCTCTGTCTCTATGACTTCTGAATGTTTATAAATGTATGTCGTGATACGCGTATTCCCCAACAACTGTAAACTTGTCTACGATTGGTAGGAAGAGTTACTGGTATTTGCGTGCAGCTGTGACAACCAGTGAGAAGCCATTTTGCATGGCTGGCATGGGCGAAGGATTTAACTTCCTTTCGAAAATCAAAGAAGCAATGGTGTCTATGCATCTGTATTTAGCACGTGCAGTGTAATATGTATGAGTTCCAAGTATACGGACTGTGGGCGTGTTGTGTGTGGAGGGAGGGGGCAGAGGTGGACAGAGGGGGCAGGGAAAGAGGGGCGGGGTGGGGGTGGGGGGCGAACGGAATGAGGAGGTGCATGTGGCTTTCTCAGTGTATGTGTCGGAAGGAGCGAATGAGATAGGATGGACGGGAGAGAGAGAGAGAAAAGAGAGAGAGAGAGAGAAGAGAGAGAGGGGAGAGAGAGAGAGACAGACAGACAGACAGACAGACAGACAGAGAGGGAGGCTCTCTTCATCATATGTTTGTTGCACATGGAGGCGCGTGCCCGCGTGTATTGTACGTGTTTGCGTGCGAGCGTGTATGAATGTGTGTGCGTTTTTTGAATGTGTGTGTGTGTGTGTGTGTGTGTGTGTGTGTGTGTGTGTGTGTATGCGTGCGCGTGCGGCGCGCGCGCGCACGTGCACGTGCATGCGCCACAGACAGCAGTTGTGTGCTATGTAGGACTTAGGACTTGCAGCATTTGGGGAATTACGCCGGACCAGGTCGTGCACGTGGAAGGAAAATGGATCCATTTCCGTATCATTTTCCGACACTTTCATGGAACTGAATTGATTTGTCGGACAACAACGGCAGTGTCTCTCTCTCTCTCTCTCTCTCTCTCTTCTCTCTCTCTCTCTCCTCTCTCTCTCTCTCTCTCTGTTTCTGTCAAATGCACCTGTAGCGAAAGTGTGAGCGTGTGTATGTGTGTGTGTTGCATGTGGATGTTCTGTATGTGTGTGTGTGCGCACATGCGCGAGTTTATGTATGTGTGGCTACTGTATGTAAGTTTGTGAGAATGTTGTTTGGAGAGAGAGAATGTGTGTGTGTGTGTGTGTGTGTGTGGTGTGTGTGTGTGTTGTGTGTGTGTGTGTGTGTGCGTGCGTGCGTGTGTGTGTGTGTGTGTATGCGCGTGCGAGCGCGCGTTGTTTTTTGTTGTGTGTCTCTATGTATATATTTTGCGTGCATCTGTGTTATGTGTGTCTTTAGTTTTGCCTATCTGATTTCCATCTTGTCTTTTCTCAAATTGCCTTGTCTTGTCTTGTCTTGTCTTGCCTTGCCTTGCCTTAATTGCCTTGTCTTGTGGGACCTAACGTTGTGCTGTCTTGTATGACATTGTCTGGCGTTGTCTGTTTCTCTTCCCGCCTTGCCTTGCCTTGCCTTGCCTTGCCTTGCCCTGCGGGATCTAACGTTGTGCTGTCTTGTATGACATAGTCTGGCGTTGTCTGTGTCTCTTCCCGCCTTGCCTCGCCTTGCCTTGCCTTGCCTTGCCTTGCCCTGCCTTGCCTTGTGGGATCTAACGTTGTGCTGTCTTGTATGACATAGTCTGGCGTTGTCTTGCCATCTCTTGCCTTGTTTGGCACTGTGTTCATCTTGCCTTCTTCAAGCTGCCATTATCTTGCCTTGTCTTTGTTTGTTTGTGTTTTTTTAATGCTGCTGAACAGTTAAGTAGTGGGGGAAAACAAGTGTAGGTTAACAATTCTTCCATCATTATAGTAATGACTTGGAAAAGATTTGAAACTTTAAAAAAAAAAGAAGAAAATAGAAAAATGTATATTATAAAAATGAAGACCCTTCACTAGCTGCATGAGGGAACCATCGCAATCCCTCTCGAAGGCAGATCTATATGTATTGCCTGCTCCTATACCTTTTGTCCGCTGGATCGGAACTCATTAGGGAGACACGGCTGATTGTGTCTGTGCTCTTGGCGTCAAATGGAGACACACCACAGTCCGTAATTCTGTGGTGTTCTCACCACCAAGGGTTCAAAAAAGAATCCAACAGCACCCCCAAAGCAGCCAGTGAAAGGTAGTAGAATAAAATAAAACGAAAGTGTGGAGAGGTAAAAAGTTCCTGAAAACTAAAAACATTATGCAAACAGTATAAAATGTAGGGGACAATCTTTGAGCCTATGCTTTTTTAATTTTATTGTTACTTTGTATGAACTAGTCTTTTCTTGAACAGCGTTGTCTCTCTCTCTCTCTCTCTCTCTCTCTCTCTCTCTCTCTCTCTCTCTCTCTCTCTCTCTCTCTCTCTCTCTCTCTCTCTCTCTCTCTCTCTCTCTCTGTGTCTCTCTCTCTCTCTCTCTCTCTCTCTCCCTCTTCTCTCTCTCTCTCTCTCTCTCTCTCTCTCTCTCTCTCTCTCTCTCTCTCTCAACCTTTGTTAAGTCTTTATAGACGTTCCCTGAAATTAGTTTTGTTAAAATCGGTTACGTTGTCATACTCTGACGATACAGATCTGGATATTTTACCATTAAACTTGAAGCTTAAATTCAATAAAGCTTTTTCATGTTTAAGATTCTTTCGGGTCGTGCTCCTACTTCAATTACAGAGAAATTTAGATTTAATGAAAATCGCCATTTTCATAAAATTGTAATACCCCGTCCAAGAATAGATATGTTTAAAACCAGTCTTCACTACTCCGGCGGCTTCTTGTGGAACTGCATTTCACCCTCTCTTGATGTTCATGCCAGCATATACAGCTTTAAAAGGGCACTTCATACCCAACTAATGACTGAATTTTCCAATTCATGCTCTTAACCCCCTCTCTCTCTCTCTCTCTCTCTCTCTCTCTCTCTCTCTCTCTCTCTCTCTCTCTCTCTCTCTCTCTCTCCTCTCTCTCTCTGTCTGTCTGTCTGTCTGTCTCTCTCTCTCTCTCTCTCTCTCTCTCTCTCTCTCTCTCTCTCTCTCTCTCTCTTTCTCTCTCTCTCTGTACTGGTCTCTCTCATCTAGTGTTCCAAAGGTGCTGCTTGTCATGTGTAAATTTTTGTCTTTGCCAACAGGATGGGGTGCCTGTTCAATGATTTTTTTTTCCAGAAATGTGTTATAATTTTATTGTTGTGATAATGTTTCTTTTATATATTTATCTATCTTCCAATAACCATTTTTGTCATGAACTATATATGATGACCCCTCCCCTCCCACCCCCACCAGTTTCTCTCTGTCTGTCTGTCTGTCTGTCTGTCTGTCTGTCTGTCTGTCTGTCTCTCTCTCTCTCTCTCTCTCTCTCTCTCTCTCTCTTCCAGGCATTGATTGTGTTCTGTTCTTTTGTGTTAACCGTTTCTTCTTTCTATATATAGCGTTTATGTATGTTTACTTCTATTCTAGATTAGTTTTGCTGATGTTGTTATTGCATTTTCTATATATTTCCCTTCATTGAGGGCCGAATGTAAAAAAGCCATGTTGTGCTTATTCCGCTTTTTCCCTCATTAAAAAAGATTCGTTCGTTCGTTCGTTCGTTCGTTCTCTCTCTCTCTCTCTCTCTCTCTCTCTCTCTCTCTCTCTCTCTCTCTCTCTCTTCTCTCTCTCTCTCTCTCTCTCTCTCTCTGCCATTTCCTTCTGTTAGTTCGCGTTGTTTTGCCTTGTCTTGCCTTAACATTGCCAAGTACTTGTCTGGTCTTGCCATCTGCCTTTGTTTGATCTTGTCTCGTTTTGTATAAGTTGTCTTCCCTTATATTGCATCTGCCTTTGTTTGATCTTGTCTCGTTTTGTATAAGTTGTCTTCCCTTGTATTGCCTAGTCTGGAGTGTTCCCTTGCCTGGCCTAGTGTTGTTCTTGCCTTGTGTTGTTCTCGCCTTGTGTTGTTCTTGCCTTGTGTTGTTCTTGCCTTGTGTTGTTCTTGCCTTGTGTTGGTGTTGTTCTCGCCTTGTGTTGTTCTTGCCTTGTGTTGTTCTCGCCTTGTGTTGGTGTTGTTCTCGCCTTGTGTTGTTCTTGCCTTGTGTTGTTCTCGCCTTGTGTTGTTCTTGCCTTGTGTTGTTCTCGCCTTGTGTTGTTCTTGCCTTGTG
>JAFLJL010003913.1:0-19074 GCA_018398815.1 Conus ventricosus | reverse complement strand
GTTGAATAAAAGTTGATTATTTTCATGAAATGTTATGTTTCCCGTCACCTTTGTGCGGCCGATGTGAGTGACAGAGTGCTGTGCCTATGCGAGAGCGCATTTTGGTTGTGAAAGCGTAAATACTTCTGTCTATACCCCTGCATCCCTGAATATGAAAATCATATTTTAATAACGAGGGGGAGCGTCGGAGGCCCGTCACAAAAGTATTTGCTCTTATTCAGAACCATAAATTTCTAATATTTTTGAGTTGTCCTAGGAAGAATGGAAAGTTCTATTTCAGTACTTTTCCTTCACAGATTTGTGCTTGCCCCTCCCGAGTAACTAGGTCAACAAAAAAAGTGTCAACAGTAGTATGCCCTGCACGATTGTGATGCCCATCATAGACTCTATATAGGGAGAAACATACAGGTTGCAGAACTTTTTCATTTTTAGCTGACTATGCACAAAGTGTCCATGTTACTGACACGTTTATAATAAGACATGCATTGGTTTGGTTATCCTGGACGATCAGACAGGTGGGTATTTCAAATGCTGATCTTACCCTCAGCATTACAGTATTTTCTACAAAGGACTGAGGGGGAAAGGTGATATGAGCAATTGCATTTTCAGAACCTTATCCTGTTGTCAAAAAGTGACAGAACAAAACCTTTTTATTTAAATTTTTTCAAAATTTTATCCTGCTTGTTTACACTGGACATAGCACTGTTTTCATGAGACTTACTGAAAGTGACTCTGTTGTGGAAAAAAAAAATGAGAGCAGCTGGTATAGAGAACTCACTTTCAGATCAAAGGTGCACAAGGAAACAAGTCTAGTATTCTGGATCCAGCTCAGTGCAAAGTTTATCCAATATATTTCATGCCCTTTTACTAGAAAGCTTAAGCAGTAATCATACATCCAGCAAGAATTTTCAGCAGTATGGAGTAAACTTAAATGAGTTTTTCTTCTTTATGTGATTGTTTCGAAAATGCTGGGAGTTTTGCTTCTTTCACCATTATACTTTATAGGCTCTTTTACCCGTAAAAGGGTGTGATTTTGCAACTAGATGAAAGTTTTCAGAAGGATGGTATTCATGGTATTGGACAATCATTTTAGGGCAAAGGACCCAAGGTCAAACTGTTTTCATTGAGTGATTGTTAACTGTTTATTGATCATTTAATGACTCGCTGACAGACAGTCGTGTGGATTATGGCAGTATGATTTTAAGTCTTGTGAATCTGAGTAAATGAGAAAATATTGTTCAAACTGCATACCTCCACAGCCAATTTTCATGTGATGAGATCTCAAAAGAAATAATGTTGTGTACTTGTATTCTTACCCCTTTCATGATTTGTCTTAACATGATTTTTAGCTTCAAATGGAATTATACCCCAGTTCCTGTGTGATGGAAAAGACTAAAGACCATTTTTTTTAAATTTCAGAATTTTAACTTTTTAAAGTATACTTATTGAAATTATTCACTTTAAACATCTTAAGACTTATACTAACAATAACATAAGAAAACAGACCAAGACTGGTTCTCTTACTTTTCTGAAGTGATGCTGAGTGATTGCCTCAAGACCTGGTAGAGTCACACATGAACTGATTAAGTGTTCCTGTAAAGTCTCATGACACATATTTGGGGAACACCTGTGCATAGTCTCAGGACTCCATTGATATGTTGATGGTAAGGGTCTTGTACTGCTGCTGATTCTCAAGGATTGGATGGACAAAACTGTGAAACTTCATAAGCCCCTTCTTGAATGGTCCAGGAGCCTGTCTTTGGCCAACAATAGCTTTTTGTTTGTTTGTTTGTCATCTTGAAAGTTTAATACTTATTGTTTTCTGACAGTGCTTTAATAAATGATTGTGTTCCATGCGGGTGGTGATGTTTTAGTGTCGGAGTTGATTTTTTCTGTGTGTGATTCCTGGGTCTACTGTAAAAACAAACAAACCATGGTGGAATGGGAAATGGCGTTATTTCTTTTAATTTCAGCTATTTTGATTTCAGCCTTTAGAATGTATAGTTAATAAGTTTAATGATAATTTTTAACAGTTGGAATGTCTTTTTTCCAAAATGGGAAAAAAAATCGGAGAAGGATGCAAATCATGACAGGGTGCACATTTTTGATCTATCTTACCACCCCCCACCCCACCCTTTAAAAATTTTTTTCCAGTATCATCAGCAAGTCATGTGTTCAAGTAACAAATTACGTTTTGGCACGTTGATTCAGATAATATGTCGGGGTGTGTGATGAATAAAAATAAATGAATGAATTGTTGTTATTATCGACAGCACACAGCCACAAGTCATACAGATTTGATTGTGACTCTTAAGTCTTTTTTAAACTGTAAACAAGTTTGGAGATCATTGACTTGATATTACAGTCTTGATTGGCACAGAAACTGTTGATAAACCAGTTTCAAAGACAATTTGTAAACAAGTTTGGAGATCATTGACTTGATATTACAGTCTTGATTGGCACAGAAACTTGTTGATAAACCAGTTCAAAGACAAAGATTAACAAAGAATTATAGTCTGACAAAGACATATTATTCATATGAAAAGGCAAGGTTTTGCTGTGTGAGTTTTGGGGTTTGTACAGATTAAATGAATTAATAAACTGTTAAGATTGATGATGAAAAAAATGATAGTAACTTTGTAGTATCAGTGCCATTTCTGATTTCAAGGTGTGCCTGTTTAGACGTTTATGAATTCAAAACTAGTTTGCTTTACACATTCATTGTGACTTGATTTTATAGTTGGCATTATTATTTTTCAAGTTGGAATAATCAGCTTTGCATTCAGTATGGTGAGATGATTGCAGACCTCAGGATTCTCACAGTCAGGCCAAGAGGTTGGAGGATCTGTACACACCACAAGGAGACCACCAACCTCTTCCTCATCCATCGCTGCTGCTCCAGAAGTGAAGCTAGTCAATGCAGACATGCTACGGCGCTACTATTCCACTGTTTGTACCTCAGAGAAAGCGGGACCTTCCAAGACTTCCAACCCTGTCGCTTCGCAGGTCAAAATGCAGCCAAGCACGGCGGTGTACCACTCAGGAATCACGGGACAAGTGGTTATGGTCAAATCAGAAAAGGTGGAAGCATTCAGCCCTGCAGGAGAATCCATCCCCACCCCGTCTCACACCACCAAGAGCTCCTCTCTCAGTCGAGACATATCACCCTCACGCATCACCGCCCAGGTAGTGTCGGCCATGTCAGAAAGCTCACAGCCTCTGCTTCTGTCAGCGTTAACAGGAAAGATGCCGACGCCGGTCATTTTGAGCAGCAAGTCTGGGCAAGACAGGAAGCAGAAGCAGTTGGAGGTGCCTGTCCGTGGAAGTTCCCCGTATCAGGTGCCAGAACGACGCCACTCCCCCCTGCAGGCAGACAGTCGAACACCGTCAGACAGTAAAGGGGCCAAAAGACATCCGGTGTCATCAGTACAGCCTTTTGAGAGTTTGATGCAGGCAGCAGCGCTAATGCAGGCTCAGGAGTTGCAGGGACAGTCTTCACCTGGTCACCTGTCTGTGGTGCATCAGCAAGGTAAAAGGAATCATACAGTGGTGGATGTGTGTGTGTGGTGAGGATGAGGATAAATTTGGTGTGTGTGTGTGGTGTGTGTGTGTGTGTGTGTGTGTGTGTGTGTGTGTGTGTGTGTGTATTTGAGACTCTGAGTGTGTATGCGAGGATGAGGATAATGATGTGTGTGTGGTTTTGTGTGTGTGTGTGTGTGTGTGTGTGTGTGTGTGTGTGTGCTTGCTGTGTCTACAGGTGTAAGTGTGTGTGTTTGAGACTCTGTGCGTGTGTGTGTGTATGTATGCGCACGCGTGTGCACGTGCCCACACACATGCGTGTGTGCATGTGCATGCATGCGTGTGTTCGAGTGAGTGACTTTTTGTTTTAAATTTTACACTGTTACTGTATGAATCCATCACTTAACGCGTTATGATGTCATGATACTATTTTTAGGGTTTGTGTTGTGTGTGTACTTCACGTTTTGTATTGTCAGTTTGAAGTGTGTGTGTGTTGTGTGGTGTGTGTGTGTGTGTGTGTGAGACTGTCACTTTCTTAAACAAAGCTGTAAGGAACACTGGTGTGTGTGTGTGTGCGTGTGCGTGTGTGTGTTTGTGTGTGTGTAAAACTTGTTGATATTTTTGGAATGGAAAACTTAGTCATAGTTGGTGACATGCTCATGATGCTGTAGTGTTAGCGGTTGCACATAAATTTATCTTCATGACTGGAATTAACATGGTTTCAGTTGTTCTTCCAGCTTGGGGGAAGAAGAAAAAAAAGAAGAAAAAAAACAAACCAAAAAAACCTTTGGCAGAGAGAGGGTGGTCATCTTGAGGATAATTGTCAATAATGTCCGTAATGTAAGGTTGGTTCTGTAATCAGTCATTGTTAATCATGGTCCTAGTGAAAGTTTAAAATACTCTTATTTTAATGCATTGAATTCAGATACAAGAGTCGTATGAAAGGGCATGACATTGACAGCAGATAGAAAAATCTTCCAATGGTATGAGAATGAACTGACTGTAGAGGTATAGGTATTGCTATGTAAACTCAGTTATGAGATTGATGCCACAGATTTAAAGCATTGGTAAAGCTTAACAGTGTTAATAATGTTTCAATCTTAATTTGGCATAGGTGATCTGAACGCATTTAACTAAAGAGAACTAAAGTGTATTTTCCTTTTAACTTCTTTCTCATTCATTGTCCAGAAAACAAAATCATTAATGGTTCAAATTTACAAGAAGTGAAGTTTTTCCTAATTACTGCCTCATTTTGTGGGTTGCTTTCAAGACTGGATCAAAATGTCCTCAATTCACCAGGCATGTCAAATATCCTCTTTTCAGTTGATTTTATCAGCTGATTTCCTCCTTTTATCAGCTGATTTCCTCCTTTTAGTTTTATCAGCTGATTTCCTCCTTTTAGTTTTATCAGCTGATTTCCTCCTTTTTTAACCCTCATATACTCACAACGGGAGAATCCGGGACTGAACGTCGGGCGCCTGTTCTTCCCGTACCGGGACGTACCGGGACCTCTCTGTGGGAATTTTCCATCACGCAGTGATCACGTGTGTAGACACACACAGTCGCAGACAGTAACTAGGAAGACTCAGGCATGGCCCAATCATGTGTTGGCACTATTTTTGGGTGATGGAACGTGTGTGTTCATTGAGAAATAGGCACAGAACGCAGCGAGTAACTTTGTGAATGGAAACTGACCGACTTTCACAATGGCGGCTTTCGCGTCTGCAACGAACGACGAGATGGTCGACCACTCGCAAGGAGTTAGATGAAATTATTGTAGAAGTGGAGACATTTGAAAGAAAAATGGAGAATGAAAGTGATATAGAAGTAGGTAGTAGTGTTGGAGAAGACGGTGAAGTGCAAAGCGACCCGGAATACAATGTTCGACTGGCGGCGCTTCAGACAAAATGGAGGCCCGCTACACACGGCACGGCAGGGGTGCGTCCTTTTCAGGAACCCACTGGGCCGGCTCACTCGTTACCTGACACTGCTACACACTTGTTTTTTTCGTTTTGTTTGTTCCTCTTGTTTTTTAAGACTGCTACTGATGAAAGAAACGGGTATACAAGACAAAAACAAGCTGCAAAGGGCGCACCTGAGGCTCTTTTATAGTATTGTGTGTGACATGTGACAAGTTTTGTATGACATTGGTGGGACAACCAGTGGGACCTGTACTGCCAGGCAGCAGATGGTTTACGTCAGGTAGGCCTCAGGTTTCATCTTACACTAACAGCCTGCATCAGCATGGTGACTGCGCATGCTTGCATGCTGTAAACTTGATTGTCATCATAAAATTTCACGTGTCTGGTGACAATTTGGTGACAGTGACACGACCTATATCTCTAAGACAGACAAAATAGAGTTCAAAGTGAAGTGCATGCTCTTCTGAAACTGTCTGCCAATTTTCTTTCTCCTAGCGGTTCACATACATTCCCCATAAGTTAATGATCACACATACCCATTTTTAGGCTGAAACCTGTAAAAGAATCTGAAATCTAGGGGAAGTTTGCAGTCAGAGAAACTGAGTACAAGAGGGTTAAGTTGATTTTATCAGCTGATTTCCTCCTTTTTCAGTTGATTTTCTCATTTTATCAGCTAATTTCCTCCTTTTTCAGTTGATTTTCTGATTTTGTGGCAGGAAGTCTATGGAACACCACCCCACTCCCTGAGTGTGTGTTTTTTTTCCCACCAATGAGAAGAGATTTGAAACAAAACTTATTGAAAATATTTTTGAAAGCAGCAAATCGATTATTTTGTGGCATGAAACAGGTGCTTTAGAGCACTTCCTGTTGCTTTTTGTTTCCCACCGTCTATCATACCTTCCTCTCATACTTATGACATTCTTCCTTTTTTGTCTTTTTTTGTTTTGTTTACTTTTAGCATGACTTATTTGCATGTTTGAACTCTGATGTTGTTAGGTTCAGTTTCCATGCACAATGAAGGAAGGACCAGGACACCCTCGCCAAAGTCAGCATCACTCTCTGTGTCACGATCTCCTCAGCGGCCTGGAGGGCTTCAAGCTCAGCGAAGGTCGCCGATGGCTCCGGGGTCAAGGCCATCCCCTGTTCCCAGTCCTGCGCAGGAAGGAGTCACTGTGTTGTTCTTCCACGGCGGCTTTGTCTGGAGGAGTGATGGTGAGTTCCAGAAAACAGGGCCTTGTTTTATGTGTATGTGTGTGTGTGTTTGTGAGTGTGCGCATGTGCACGTGTTGGACTATTAATGTTACTATGATAATAAACATTCATTATGTTTGATATCATTCTCTTTGTTGACTTCTCAGCCCCAGGCTCAAGACTTTCCATCTGATTTTCACTGTCTGTCTTGTTGTGTCATATTATGGAATTTGGTTGCAGGCTGGCTCTATTTGCTCAGGCCCGCAGGCTTTGATTTTATCAGTCTGTGTGTAAGATACATCCATAAACTTGCAGCATTAGACAGAGAACATGAGAATATGCACGGTAGTGTATATTATTGATTCTGTATGCAAAATATTTTGGACAGTTCCCTCTGCAGCAGATGGGGTTGGTTCAACAGCACTTGCTGGCTGCCACCATTGCATCCACCACCAGCAGCACCACCACAACCACCACCACCACCACCACCACTACTACAGCTCCCACAGCAGATCAGGATCCGCGGTTCCTGCACAGAACACACAGCACCCGCGTTCCACGTTTCACTACAGGCACACACCGTTCAACACACTAGAGTGGCTACAGCACCTCCAGTGCCGTCTCTGCAGCCCAGTGTTCAGCTGACGGCCATTCCCATGGACATGTCGGCAGTCGCCACACACAGGGTCCGCAGCACCAAAAACTCCCATGTGATATCCGTTGGCACGGGAACAGAACTGAGACAGTACGCCAGCCACGGTGCTCAGACCAAACTGAAATCAGAGAAAAGGTGAAAGTGAAGGAAGAAACTATGAAAGGTCTGGTCTTTCGGTCCCCTAAAAAGGACAAAGTGACTAAGGTTAGCGATGGGGCAGCAGGAAATGTCCTGAACACTTTAGCCTCTGTCAGCGTTGCCAGCAGGCTGGCACAAAGCATTCAGGGAGGAACTGTTGTGTCCACTGTTAGTCAGACAGTGAGTGACTCTGTGGCCATTTCCGAGGCCAGGACTTCAGGCAGGGCGTGTGGTGCAGTGTCTTCCTTTTCCCCCCTGTCCTCCACCACCTCCACATCAACAGCAGCCTGACCCACGCTGGCGTGGATCAGCGTAAATGGCATGTGCCTGTGCCTACAGCAGCCCACGGCAACAAGCCATCCCTGTGCCCTCCAGCCATGCCCACGTCCATGTTCACCCTCCCCATTCCTTGCCTCAGCCCGTGTCTCTGTTCCTGTCCTGACCAAGCCTCATGTTCCTGCTACCTCCGCCAGTTCAGTCGCTGCCACAGTGAATTCTGTGTGCTCGGCTCCCCTCACCCAGCCCACGGTCAGCCTCTCACACCACCCGGTCACCACCACGCACATCCAGCCCACCACTGTCGGTGTAAAGTCAGAGCCAAAACCAGTATTGGGGACAGTGTTGAAAACAGAGCCCGCATCAAGTTTGGGGCAGACTGCAAGCTCAGTGCATTACCAGCCTCACCACCACCGCTACCAGCAAGAGAGCCCCCCAGCCCAAACGATCACCAGTCAGACTGTCTCCAAGTCAGGCCCTGTGGTCAAGGACTTCATCCCTGTGCTGTGTTCCCCAGAACCCCCGCCATACACCAGCCTCCGCTGCCTTCTCACATTAACCCATTCACTTTCCCCACCTCAGGAGTCAAGGTCCATGACGCCTTGGACAACGGCCAGCCTACTCCCTCATCAAGGAAGATAGCGACAGCAGTGCGTCTCAGAAAGGTTCAGAGACCAAAGGGCTTCAAAGGCTAGTGCCCACCTTCGCTTCCTCCTGTAAGTCGGTTTCAGATGTGTCTGTGTTCCGCAAGGTTGACAAGCAAGAGGAGATGCCACGTCGACTCCAGAAGGTTCCTTGCCTATCAAGTGTGAAGCCTTGCCTTCAGCAGCGAACTTGAACATGGAAGCCACCAAACCTGGGGACACCAAGGAACGACCGGTAGGAAGTTTTGTTGTTGTAAATCTTGGTTTGTGTTATTGATGCGTGGTTGAAAATGTTTCTTTGTGTGTGTGTGTGTGTGTGTGTGTGTGTGTGTGATGTGTGTGTGTGTGTGTGTGTGTGTGTGTGTGTGTGTGTGTGTGTGTGTGCGTGTGTGATGTGTGTGTGTGTGTGTATGTGTGTGTGTGTGTGTGTGTGTGTGGTGTGTGTGTGTGTGTGTGATGTGTGTGTGTGTGTGTGTGATGTGTGTGTGTGTGTGTGTGTGTGTGTGTGTGTGTGTGTGTGTGTGTGTATATATGTGTGGTTGGGTGAGTTCCACCAGCACTCAAGATCATATCGTTGATAGAGTTTCACAGCTATGTTGCAGCAGATGTTCCAATTGCAGATCTGTTTACCTTCTGCTTTGGGCGTTGTCATTTTTATTTTTGAATGTCTCATTCAGGTTTATTTACTTTATCTTACACTGTATATATGTTACGCTAAATTTGTGAAATTGCCTGTTTCATGAAATGAGCAAGATTTTGCCTGTTTCATGAATCGGGCAGTGAAAATTGCGTATTTCATGAAACAAGCAAATGCCTTGCTGTTTCATGAAACAAGCAAATTTTGATTGCGCGTTTCATGAAACAAGCAGAGAGTAATTTGAGCCTCGGATGCTCAAATAATTCTCTCAAACTCTCTCTCTCACTCGCACACACACTCCCTCTCTCTTTTGTGATCAGTGATCAGTATTCTTCCTGGTTTGTGTCAAGAAGAGATAAATAAATTTTGAGTATAATAATAATAATGATCAACCTTTAGTCTGTCTTGTTTTTGCAAGTTAGTCTGGGGTGACAGGCACTGTTGCAAAGATTTCCAGCTTTAAAACAGGAGCATCGCTTGGTCAAGCACATGCCTCGACATTGGCATCTCACATACCCTTGTCCGTTTCCAATGGAAAGTGATCGTACAGCGCTTCTAACCGTCAGTTCATTTGAAGGAACAGCTGAGGGAGACAAAGTGCGGTGCTTAACAAACTCAGCTGCCGTTCGAGCAAGCCAACCTTGAATAACTCCAGCTTTCGTTCCAACTTTGAAATTTCCAGACACATTTGTGTCCAACACAACACCGAGCAGATTAAGTGGGTCACCTCTTCCTCTGTCAAATTCAGACACCGGTATGATGACATTGTCTCCAACGCTCAGTGGTTTCAACTTGCGATTTGACCGTGCAACCATTCGACTGGCTTGTTTCTGCAAATTTCCTGCTGCAGTTTTTCTTAATATGATGTGAGAGTTCTCTTGAGTATCTTCTTCTGCTGGCACATTTTGCGCTGCTGGTGAATCATGCTCTGCCACTGAATCAGGCTCTGCTGTTGCATTTCGCTTTGCATCTGAATCAAGCTCTGCTGCTGCATTTCGCTCGGCATCTGAATCAAGCTCTGCTGTTGCATTTCGCTCGGCATCTCGCACTGCATCTGAATCAATCTCTGCTGCTGCATCTCGCTCAGCATCTGAATCAGGCTCTGCTGCTGCATTTTGCTCTGTGGTGAATCTCGCTCTGCATGAATCAAGCTCTGTTGCTGCATCTCGCTCAGCATCTGAATCAGGCTCTGCTGCTGCATTTTGCTCTGCTGGTGAATCTCGCTCTGCATCTGAATCAAGCTCTGCTGGTGATCTCGCTCTGCATCTGAATCAAGCTCTGTTGCTGCATTAGGTTCTGCTGCTGAATTTTGTGATGTCTCATCCGCCTCATTCTGTTCACGAAGCATCTCTTCCAGATCTTCTTCAAGGATCCCATTTCTGATTCTATCCAAAAATGCTTGAGGCAATTTAGATTTCAGTCCTTGACGCGCTGACTGACCGAACATGGCTTTGAAAGGTTCCATTCCAATGGCCTCATGTACGATGTGTTCATGTGCCACTCCACGAACCTGATACCGACAGACCACTTTGGACAGTTGTGATCTCGCATCCATGCTGTTAAGGCGTCCTTCATGGTTGCATTGCTTCGTTCTACAGAACCTTGCGACTGGGGGTGTCGCGGTCGTCCATTAACTAACTTGACATCATTCCACAGCGATGCCAGCTCCGATATAACTGCTGCTGTAAACTCGCGGCGTTGTCAGACTGAATTACTTTTGGCGCGCCAAACTCCAAGAAGATATTCAGCAGTTCCGAAGCAACTTCTTCCGCCCGTTTTGATGTCAAAGAACGCAAGAAATGAAATTTCGTTAAGTGTTCCTGATAATGCATAATGAACGATATGACCCATCTTTGAGTGACTGCATGTCAACGAGATCGACTTGTCCACGCTCGTTTAAATCTTTAACCGTTATAGGACGAACCACAGTTCCCGAAACAGTTTCCTTCTTTCGTTTCTTTTCCAGGCAACGTTCACATTGTGAGATGTAGACTCTCACGTTTGGAAGTGTAATGTTGTCGTAATGTACCTGCACCTTCTTCCAAGTCTTTTTTTCCCCTCCGTGGCCTGAAAAAGCAAGTACAAAATCTGTCACCTAAAGCAATAAATATCTTTCATCATGAATGATTTTAACGGAAATCCACATTTTGAAAAAAAACAGACAGAGAGAGACAGAGAGAGAGACAGAGAGAGAGAGAGACAGAGAGAGAGAGAGACAGAGAGAGAGACAGAGAGAGAAAGAGAGAGACAGAGAGAGAGAGACTCAGAGAGAGACAGAGAGAGAGACAGACAGAGAGAGAGAGACAGACACAGACTCAGTTTGAGATGGAGACAAGTTCAAGTTTAAATTTGTCTCACCTGTGTCCAAATGAAGTGCCGAGACAGACAGAAATAAGTGAGGCATGACGTACACCACACCACCAGCCCAGACAGACAGAGATATGTGAGATATGACGTACACCGCCAGCCTAGACAGACAGAGATATGTGAGACATGACGTACACCACACCGCCAGCCCAGACAGACAGAGATATGTGAGGACATGACGTACACCACACCGCCAGCCCAGACAGACAGAGATATGTGAGACATGACATGCACCGTCAGCCAAGACAGACAGAGATATGCGAGACATGACGTACACCGCCAGCCCAGACAGACAGATATGTGAGACATGACGTACACCGCCAGCCCAGACAGACAGAGATATGTGAGACATGACGTACACACACCGCCAGCCCAGACAGCCAGAAATATGTGTGACATGACGTACACCGCCAGCGCAGACAGACAGAGATATGTGAGACATGACGTACATCGCCAGCCCAGACAGACAGAGATATGTGAGGCATGACGTACACCACACCACCAGCCCAGACAGACAGAGATATGTGAGACATGACGTACACCACACCACACCGCCAGCCAGACAGACAGAGATATGTGAGGCATGACGTACACAACCAGCCCAGACAGACAGAGATATGTGAGGCATGACGTACACCACACCACCAGCCCAGACAGCCAGAGATATGTGAGACATGACGTACACGTAAATTTGTCTCACCTGTGTCCAGATGAAGTGCCGAGATAATATCCTTTTTCTTTTCTTCTGCAACCATGACTTTTCCGGTTTTCAAACGTACCACTTGCTCAATTCCACCAAACTTTGAAATACCAAAACTTTTTAGAATGTGATAGTTCTCCCGTGGTTGTCTTTCGCCAGTCTTCTGATTTTTCAGAACTTCAATCACTTTCCGCTCGTAAGAACAGTCCCATACGCGATTTGTCATGTTGACGATCAAGTACAGACTAAACACGCAGCACTCTCCAACAACTACAAACTCAACAAAGCAAAGCGACGCGTATAATTTGAGCTGCACTCACTTTATTTGAGTGTCCGACTTCCGTTCTATCTGCTCACCCCTTGACACAAACCAGGAAGAATACTGATCACTGATCACAAAAGAGAGAGGGAGTGTGTGTGCGAGTGTAGAGAGAGAGTTTGAGAGAATTATTTGAGCATCCGAGGCTCAAATTACTCTCTGCTTGTTTCATGAAACGCGCAATCAAAATTTGCTTGTTTCATGAAACAGGCAAGGCATTTGCTTGTTTCATGAAATACGCAATTTCACTGCCCGATTCATGAAACAGGCAAAATCTTGCTCGTTTCATGAAACAGGCAATTCACAAAATTTAGCGTAACATATATATTCCACTGCAGAGGTAGCCAAGGTTACTTTTTTTTAAAGAACCACTTAGTTGTCTTAGCTATACAGAATGCAGTCGACTTTTTGATATGATGATTGGCTACTGCTGTTGAACATGCCAGCAGTATTGCTGTACTACTGTAGCTATACTGGGCAGATGTGTTGCTGATTAGCATTGAGTTAAAACCAGTTGCGTGCCTTTAGTCAGTCAGCTGACGCGGTAATAAAGTGCTTTCCCAGTGCCTATGGGCAGTCCCCTGACGTCATGCATTTTTCTTGAATTTTCATTCGTTACTATTTCTATCAACGGACTCAAATAGAGTTTGCGTAGAAAGCCTTATATGTCTGTAGTCTTAAAATAATATGTAAATGACCACACGTGAGGGTAAAGCCCATTTATTCTCATCACTGACTGGATGACCAGCCAGCACTTCGTCTCGCTTGCAAAGATGGCGGCGCAACCTTCGACAAGCCAGCGACCAAACCAACGTATTTACACAGCTGAGCAGGCTCTGCTGATGATTTTTGACAAAGACAATAATCTTTTATTCAACGACTCACTCGAGCATGAAGGTGAGATGATGATAGTGGTGGAATTGCCGACCATATTCGTCAGTTATTGAGTAGGGCTCTGTGACCTCAGTGTGTGTTCAGCTGACAGCGTCGAACGAGCCAGCCTAGTGTGTACTGTGCACTGCATGCTGGGTGTCCAGTGATGTGAAAATCAGCGCGAGAGGGTAGCGTGGCCTGCTCGCGGCGTGACAACGGTGCAGACGGATGGTAGGGGAAGATGAGGGGTGAAAGAGAGGGTTGAAGTCAAGCAAGGGGGTGTGGTGGGGAGAGGGGGGGCGTGGTCGTGGACTGGTCTGTCTGCATCGAGTGTGAGCGTCTTGATAGACTTCCAAACTGTTTTACTTTCATTTACAGGTGTAGTGTGACAATACAAACTTTATTTTCAACTTTTTTGCTGTGTGTTCTTGTTTGGATGTGGTAAATACATATGTTTTTGATCGTGCAAAAACATCTATCCAAATCTAAAAGCCTAAATACTTTTTTATTATCAAAATTAAAACAAAAGAAGCCCAGATTCAAAATCTTCATTCAGTTTCCTTCAAAAATGATATAGATTTCATTTTTCTATCTTTTGTAGTTTCTGAGCTAGAATTTTTGTTATTATCATGAGATTTCCCAGGCACCTGGGAACACCTTTGTTTGTACTATTGTGAGGCACTGAACGGGTTAAAGGGAATAACTGATGACCAATTTTGGCTAGTACACTTGTTTCAATCTAAGTAAGATGACATTGGGAAAGGAGGTCACATGAAGAAGCTTTCTGTGACACAGAATTTTCACGATGAAAAGGAAATCAGGAAGGCCAAACAGATACGCATTCTCCTGCATAATGGCTCTGTGTGCAATGAAAAGTACAGCTGTCCTGTCCCATTACGAAAAGCTCTGGGCACATTCACTGCACAGTTAGGAAGAGTGCTTTTATGGTCTGCAAGCTTTATTTATAATAATGGAAAATGCTTGTTATTGCGTCTTGGGGAGTCTGTTGAGTTGTAAGAAATGGGCCATGGACATTTTGGTGGTGCATCCTCTGAGATTTGGTTTTTCACCTTCAGATTACCCTTTTCAGCTTGAATATTATACTGAGCTCTCTGAGGGGTAAACACATCTGCAACCACCCAAATCTTTATTAGGACGTACTGAAAATAGAGTTACAGTTACCTTAGGATGTACGCTTCTGGTCATGTGCTTTAAATTCAACAGAATTACACAGAATGCTGAAAGCAAGCAAACTGTACCTGTTTTGAAAATGTATGTCGACTTTCAATATTCCCAAAATAAAATTTTGTGTGATTGCTGCAGGTTTGTAAACGACGCTTTAAATTAAAAAAAGAAGAAGATTGAAACTAGGTACAAGTGTATACCTTGAAATGGTTCCACTATGCGTCAACAACCCGTGAAGAAGACTAGATAACCTTTACACCAGTGTAATGTTTAAATACCCTTTTAATGAAAGTTCCATTGCCACAGTGGTCTAACACAGCTGCTGCAGTCAGAATGGCACAGTGGACACACCATGACATTGTGTGGTTCAGTTTTGTTTGTGAGTGTACTTTATCCATAGGTTTCTTCTCACATTTCATTAGAACATGGAATAGATTGTGTTTTATACGCCTTGGCTTAAGGCTGTGTCAGACCAATTGACATAGGCCAGAACACCAAGGCTACATCAAAATGTTGTTATGCTCTGCATAGTTATGTGGGGATTGTCTTCAGTCATGGACAAGCTCCTAGCATAACATTATCAGTCTCCCAAATCCCCCGAAGTCGGAGTGTGGCTGCCCATGTGGCGGGGTAATCAAAACGGTCACACACGTAATGTTCTCATCCCCAGCTGATGCATTTGTGCCATAGTGTTCAAATGCTTCGGCTGTTCGGATGATCCCTGGAGTCTTTTAGCCAGGGTACGACAACAACAACAACAATTGTGTTTTATCATCTTTAGGGTGGTGTATCCTGATCCAAAGCAACAGCCTTGCAGATATCCCATACTAGTAATCCTGCTGCCCAGCTGTTTTTTTTAGCTGCTTGTAGCTTGATGATAATTGGCGATGAAAGGGTTTAGAACATTCAGTTCTTAGTTAGAATCATAAGTTCAGTCATCTCTCACAGCATTTCCTTTACTTTGCCATCGTGTTTGGGAAAAGTGCAAATTTGATCTGTTCTAAGACGACATCAGAGAGAAAACAACGATGTTTTCAGTCTGTGGGAAAGAACTGTGGGTAGCAAGTGGTCAGTGTCCTTAATATCTCCTGGATTGTAGATAAAAGATGCATAAAAAATGCCACAATGCCATTTACATGATTAAGATGATAACAGTTACTTCTGTTCAAGTTGTTTTTCATCAGAAATATGAGATTGCTGTGGTTCAGGTTCAAGAAAATTGTCTCTGTATTTCAACATTCAGAGAGGGAAGAAAATTGTCACTGCATTTCAACATTTAGAGAGGGAAGAAAATTGTCACTGCATTTCAACATTCAGAGAGGGAAGAAAATTGTTACTGCATTTCAACATTCAGAGAGGGAAGAAAATTGTCTGCATTTCAACATTCAGAGAGGGAAGAAAATTGTCACTGCATTTCAACATTCAGAGAGGGAAGAAAATGTTACTGCATTTCAACATTCAGAGAGGGAAGAAAATTGTCACTGTAGACATGTAGCAATACACACAATATTATTGTAATGCAACAGGTTAAGGTAATGAACCTTATGTTTGGGGAAAAAAAGAAAAAGACTACAGTATGCTGAAAGTGTTTTCTGCAAGAACGAGGATGGATGGAAATGCCATGTGCAGAGTCTTAGAGTATCCATATTTATCGCAGGAAGTAATGAAAATGAGTAGTCTGTCCCCAAATCCGTTTTTCTGTTTCATGTCACAGGGAAAAGATCTGAAGGCGTGATGTTGTCTGTTAGACTGCTGAAACTGTCTGAACGACATAAACATTGCCAAATTTACAAATGCACATGTGAACAGACTGCCAGCCAAAGTTTTGAGGGTGAATGAAAATTGCACTGAAGTGAAGCAAAGGCAAAGAATGATCCACATTGCAATTATGTCAATAAGAAGTCTTTACTACCACAACTAGCTGTGCAATTTGAAGAGCATGATCTTCAACTGGTCTTTTACAACATCTAGAATCACCACAAGACTAAACTGGAGCTTTTAGTTTGTTTTTGTTGTTAACACCACTACATCATTATGTCCTTGAAAATCAGTCCTAGTCCCCGTTTGTATCCCAGGAAGTTGCAGAGGAGGGTTGGCAGCCATGCATTTATATGTCATTTAAGAAAAGAATCTTCTGCTGAGTTCCATCAAGCTGTCCTGGGGTGAGGCAAAGCGGGCAGCCCAAGACCGCACACGCTGGAAATCTGCAGTAAAGGGCCCTATGCTCCCGATGGAGCGAAGAGGATTAAGTAAGAAAAGTAAGAAAAGAATCCCTTTGGAAAAACATGGACATTTGTACGCTGTTACTGTACAGACTCTTGTTTTTGTTTTGTTTTGTTTTAATCTGAAAGGCATCATAAAACTAAAAGTAATTTAAAAAAAAGTATGGCTCATACTACAGTGAGTGATTATTTTCATTGATTTGATGTGTTATAATGTGTGTGCAGACAAATCCGTTCAACCAGCGTTTGCAGAACCTCAACAACTTCCCTTCAGTGGCAACGGCATACCGGTCAGCTTACCGATCTCAGTCTGTAGCAATGCAGAGAGCCAAGTAGGTCCCTGATTTCAGCATTTTCCCTGTGAAGTGTGATCATCTTTCCCTATCTTCTTGTCCCTCAAGTAGTCAGGGCTGCCTTCCACTTCCATAATTTGTCTGTTCTGTCACTTTCCATTTCTGTCTCTTAACCTTTGAGTATGAGCAGTCTCAGATTTTTCTTACTTACCTGTCAATGTGTCATGGCTGTGCCTTGTTCATGCTTTCTCCTTCATTTTAAATATAACAGCCTCCACCACTTCTTCTTTTGTCTCCCTTGCTTTTCAAATCATCCTTTGCTTTATCTTTCAGTTTTCTTCTAGCTGTCATATTCCCTCATTCCTCTGTCTTTCATCTTTCTCTGATTCTTTTGCCTTACCTGGAAGTAGTGCTTCTCTCTCCTTTATTTTTCTTCTCTGTATCTTTTCCTCTTTCCTGCCTAATCATGTTGTGATTCATTCTTTCTTCTTTTTTTTTTCTCTGTAAACTTCTACTGTCCTGCCTGCCCTGCTTGTAGTCCATGTTTCTCTAAATATTTCTGACCTGTTGTTTTTCCCAGTCTTTCTTGCCTTGAAAGTAATCCCTTCTTTCTGCTTAGTTTCCCTTACCTGTTATTTTTCCTCTCACACACGATCTTGAATAGTCTCCTCTGTCTCTTACCTTTTATCTTTCCATTTCTCTCCAGTCCTTAAGTAGTCTATGAATTCTCCTTTACAGTTTCTCCTCTGTCATCTTTCCATCTCTCCTGCCCCTCAGATGGTCCCTGCTTTTTTTTCCTGTTCTGTATTGTTTCTGTCTTTGCCTTGCCCAGAAAAAGTCCATGTTTCTTGTTTTTTTATTTTTCCCCTCCTTCCCTTATTTTTACCTTGCAAAGTGTCCCAGCTTTCACTTCCATTTGTCTCCTCAGTCTTTCTCAGTCTCTCCTTCTGAGCCCTATGTTGCTCCTCACCCAACCTCTTGCCACCTCCCACCTACCCCTACCACCCACCCCAACCCCATTCCAGTTGGCAGTTTGTGTGTTGTGTGTGTTGAAACAGGGTGTCATGTTTCTGAGATTTTCTTTGTCATTGTTCTCAGGGACTTGGCTCATACATGAGCAAAGCCAAGCAATTCCCCACTGCCCGTGGTGTAGGTACTGATTACCAGAATGTGGAAACCTCTGAGTGTAACTGTATTTCTTTGTGTGTGCACACTCACACAGCTATATACTAATTCAATACATTTGGCCACACACACACTCTCTCTCTCTCTCTCTCTCTCTCTCTCTCTCTCTCTCTCTCTCTCTCTCTCTCACACAC
The DNA here is from genome assembly GCA_018398815.1 of Conus ventricosus. Lineage (NCBI taxonomy): Eukaryota > Metazoa > Mollusca > Gastropoda > Neogastropoda > Conidae > Conus > Conus ventricosus. The sequence continues at coordinate 814 of JAFLJL010003913.1, read as the reverse complement.
ACACACACACACACACACACACACACACACACACACACACACACACACACACACACACACACAACACAGACTCACACACACACACTCACTCTCTCCCACTCTCACATGCGTGTGCATGTGTGCACACACTCACACAGACACACACATACACACTATGCAAAACACACACACACACACACACACACACACACACACACACACCACACACACACACACACACACTTGCACAGAGACATACACACACATACACTCAGGCATACAAACACATACGCTCAGCGACTCGCACACATGAATGCATGAAGTCGAAGAAAGAGGCAGAGGTGTGGGGAGATAAATTTATCATAAATGTAAATTGTTGATAAAGCATTGCTGGCCCCCCACAAAATTTCAGTGATTTCTGTTTTTTTTTCAGTGTGAACATGCGCTCTTATTTCTTGCTGACAATTTGTTCGCACAGGGCGGGAATCACCACAAGTGCTGCAAATCGCTGGACATCCCACGACAGAACATCCAGAAAAGCGTCAACAAGGAATTAGACCAATAGTGGCAGTACGTAGAAGTGGTGTACCCCCTTTTGGGGGGGGGGGGGGGGGGGGGGGGGGCATTACTTTTCTTATGTCATACTGAGAGATCATTTGAGATGTTATTATGTGGTACATAGATGATATTTCTGTCACTGATTATTCATTAATTATGGAATAAATATGTATGTGCAGCAGCTGTGTATGCTCATGAAAAGAGAAATGTATGAGATGTTGGCCACTGAGCATTTGTGCTTGTGGCCTGTACCAATTAGCTGTACTTGCTGCACATG
>JAFLJL010003912.1:0-17888 GCA_018398815.1 Conus ventricosus | reverse complement strand
GAAAAACCAGCCTTGGGGTTTAGATACATTGATCCCAACTCCAAAGAGGCGACGCACCTACGGTCTGACAGCGTCAGAATCCTGAAACAAGCAAGCTCCCAAATCCAACCTCACGGCTGATCAAAGACTCCGTAATGATTCTGCCAGCAGACAAGGGCATGCAACAGTTATCGTGTCCAAACCCATGTACTACGAGAATGCGAACAAAATCTTGGAAGACACATTGACCTATGACCTCAAGAAAGATCCCACAACCAAGTTCTCCAATAAACTGAAAGAGATACTCAAACGCCTCAAGGACACGGCCGACCAACGTTGGAACTGTACAGGAAGTGTACCCACCGTAACGGATGTTAAATGCTTGTTGGTTACAGTGTTCGTAACAATTTCAGCTAATTTTCCTATCTACAGGAAGAGGGTTTTGTGATTTCTTTGAATTCAAACTCATCTTTGGTCATGCAATTAACTACCAGTAGTTGGCCTTATCACGAGCGTGGAAACAGCTTGTAGATACATTGGTCCAAACTCCGAAGAAGCGACGCACCTACGGTGTGACAGCGTCAGAATCCTGAAGCAAGCCAAGCTCCCCAAATCCAACCTCACGGCTGATCAAAGACGTGCTCTGGCGGACTTGAAGAAAGCAGACTCCGTAATGATTCTTCCAGCAGACAAGAGCCGTGCAACAGTTATCATGTCCAAATCCATGTACTACGAGAATGAGAACAAAATCTTGGAAGACACAGTGACCTATGACCTCCTCAAGAAAGATCCCACAACCAAGTTCTCCAATAAACTGAAAGAGATACTCAAACGCCTCAACGACACGGGCCGAGTAACGTTGGAACAGTACAGGGAACTGTACCCCACCGTAACGGATGTACCCAAGTTCTATGGTCTACCTAAGGTGCACAAGAACGAACGTCCCTTTTCGTCCCATAGTTGCATCCAGAGGTTCCCTCATGTATGAGACGGCAAGATTCGTGGCGGACGTTCTGGCCCCTCTGGTAGGACACACAGAACACCACATCCACAACTGCGCCGACCTAGTGGAGAAACTGAGTAACTACACTCTTTCCCAGGATGAACTCCTTGTGTCATACGACGTCTCGGCACTTTTCACCAGTGTACCAGTGAAAGAGAGCGTGGAAAGCATTAGACGCAGGTTACAGAACGACCAACACTCTCCACCAACGCACATCTCTGACAGTGGATGACATCGGCGACATCTTAACTTGCTGCCTCGCTACCACCTACTTTACCTTCCAAGGCGAGTTCTACCCAGCACAAAGAAGGAGCGGCCGTGGCTTCACCGGTGAGCCCTATAGCAGCCAATCTCTTCGTGAATGACTTTGAAGAGAAAAGCACTGGCCTCGTTCCACTCTCCTCCACGCTACTGGGGCCGCCACGTAGACGACGCCATGACCATCCTACCCCAACGCCTGGTGGAACAGTTCACTGAACATCTGAACAACCAACATCTCAGCCATCAAATTCACGAGGGAAGTAGAGCAGAATGACTCCATCGCAGCGCTGGACACACTCATCACCAGAACAGACGGCGTGCTCTCCTTCGCGGTCTACCGCAAACCGACCCACACAGACCAATACTTGCAGTTCGACGGCCACCAACCCTGGAACACAAACTTGGGGTGATTTGAACTCTCACCCACAGAGCCAATACCATCTGCTCAACTCAAGATGCACAGCGGAAGGAGAAAGACCACCTGAAGGAAGTGCTCACCATGTAGGGCTACCAGAAGTGGGCCTGGAACAGCCCAGGAAGCAAGAGATCTACACTTCACCCCAACCACAAGTGAGAGAACAACAAGAGCGCAAGGGACATACCACCATTCCCTATGTTGGAGGTGTAAGTGAAGCTCTGACCAGGAAGATCAGGAAACTAGGGGTCGCGGTCCATCCCAAGCCCACCAACACCATCCGCAGCCAACTCGTCGCCCCCAAGGACAAAATCAACAAACTCGACAAATCCGGCGTCATCTACAAAATAGACTGCCGTGACTGCAATCAACACTATGTCGGAGAAACAGAACGTCCCCTCCAAAAGAGACGCACAGAACACAAGAGGGACTCTTTACCTGTCGGAGCACACCTGTACTCCGAGCAACACCAATTTGACATGGACAACGTCAATATCCTGGACAAAGAAAACAAGTGGTTCCAGCCAGGGGTCAAGGAGGCCATCTACATCGCAGCCACCAACCCCCCACTCAACAGGGACCGGGGCTGCTACAACCTTGCCCCGGTGTTCTCTTCGTTGATTCGGTCACGTGACTGGGTATGTCCCGTGATTTGAATCGAGTTCACTCAGTCAGCAATAGCATCGCTGAGGAAGATGGCCAGATGGCTGTCAAACGCTATGATTGGGTAGAACGTTTTTTTTTGGGTTGGGAGCCGGTCAACTCCAGGTAGCAATATGAAATTTTAACGCATCTGTGCTTTGGTTTATAAAGGTTTTTTTCTATTTCTAGTGGAAAGGACGTTACGTCTCCATGGGGTTTAGACACAGAGTTTTTTATATCCGTTTCGTGGTCTGTGGCCCAAAAGGCTCATGGTGCTTTCAAGCCCTTCTCGGCCAGTATTGGAAAAATTAAAACCAAAATGCTATGCGATTTCCCAATGGATTCAGACGAGGTTTTTTTTTTTCTTTGTCAACATTTCCCGAGAACCATAAAAATACGTCGTATTTCGCAGTTGCTTTGGGGCATAAAAACGGTGGAGACCATTTGATATTTAGTGTAACGTTTTTAAAATCCCCTTGCCAGGTCGAGCCCAGCCGGCAGGTCGTGTTCTTGTTTAGCGTTTGGTCGCCCCCCCTTCACGTGGTTGCACTGCACGCCCACACCCGGGTGCTTCTGGGATTCGGTTTGTTGTGACCAAGAGTGAAAAAACCCCCCGGCAAAAAAAATTGATATTGTGTGATTGTTCATTTTACGCCACCCGGCAAAATAAATTGAATTCTGATGATTGTTCTTCTATCCCCAAAACAACGTAAAAAATTTTTACGTGTAAACCATTTTTTTTTTTAAAAAAAATTACGCCCCTTTCCTTTCCTTTCTTTTCTGTTCTTAAAGTTAGACCCCCAAACTTTTTTTTCCCAGTTTGTTTTTTTTTTTCCTTTAAAAATCAACGACAAAAAAAAATTATGATCATCCTCTACTGCATTTCACTGTGCCCCTTGTGCCATCTATTTACACAAATCCAGCTACATCTAATTTTTTCGTGACTAGCAAGTGGGGTGTTTTGTGCCCGTTTTTTTTAGTTTTAAAAAAAAAACCAGGGGGAAAACACACGGGGGGAAAAAGCAAGCGTTAAATTTTGAGTCAGCAGCATCGATGTTCTTTGTGCTGGGTTGGTGTTTTTTCAAACATACCCCCATGTTGAAAAAGGCATGGAGTTAAAACGGCAGGGCCCCAGGGGTTTGTTGGTGCTGATGCACTTTCCCCACAAACACATGTGTGAAAAAGGCATTTGTCCTCAGAGGCAGCGGCAGCCAGTGGATTGTTGGGTGGTTAGTGCCCCTGTCATAACACCAGCGGATTTTTGGTGTGGTGCCAGTGTCCCCTTGTTTAACCAGCCAGCGTTTTGTTGGTGGGTGTTAAATCCCCGTCAAAAACACCCCGGGGGATGTTGGTGCTGTGTTAGTTCCCTTGTCATAACACCAGTGGATTTTTGGTGCGGGGTGCCGTGTCCCCCTGTCAAAACAGCCAGGGGATTGTTTGTGTGTGTTATTTCCCCCTGTCAAAAAACCAGCCAGCGGATTGTTGGTGCTGCTGTTGTGCCCCCGTCATAACACCCAGCGGATTTTTGGGGCTGCTGTTGGGGTTTCCCTGTCATAAAAAAAAGCCGCGGTTGTTGGGTGCGGGGGCCGTGCCCCATGTCATAACACAGCCAGCGGATTTTGGTGTGTGTTGTGCCCCTGTCATAACCGCCGCGGATTGTTGGTGCGGTCCCAGTGTCCCCTGTCATAACACGCCAGCGGATGTTGGTCTGCTGTTAGTGCCCCCTTCATAACACAGCCAGGGGGTTTTTGGGTGCGGTGTTATGTCCCTGTCATACAAGCCGCGGATTGTTGGGCTGGTTGTGCCCCTGTCAAACACAGCCAGCGGATTGTTGGTGCGGGGGTTGGTTTCCCTGTCAAAACAAGGCGGGGATTGTTGGTGGGGTGTTTGTGCCCCCCTGTCATAACACAGCCAGCGGATTGTGGTCTGGTGTTAGTGTCCCCTGTCAAACCACAGCCAGGGGATTGTTGGTGCTGGTGTAGTGTCCCTGTATAACACATGTGTAAATTAAAGGCGGGTTTTTTGAACGGGGCAGTGACGTTTTGGGGATGTTGGTGTGGTGCTGGTTTTCTTTCAATCACTAACCATGTGAAAATAAAGGCAGGGGTTGAAAGAGGCAGGGCAGCCGGAGGACTTTTGTTGGCTGGGCGGGTTACTTCCCCGCAGACCCCCAAGCCACCAGTCTGCCCGCTGCACAGGGAGAGAAGACTTCGGCCCCGGCCTGGCCAAACGACAAGTGGTTGGTCCCCTATCGTCTTTCAGGGGAAAACAAAGGCAAAAAGGGCGGGCGGAGGTCGTGCAGGGGGGGGGGGTTGGGGGGAGGGGAGGGGGAGAAGGGTGATGCCTTTTTGTGGGGACCCATATTATTGTTAGTAACAAAAACCATACCGTATTGTGCCCCTTTAGTCGGTGTGGTAGAAAGCGGCCCTGTGTTGTTTTCACTTTTTTGTGGTTTTTTTTCAAGATGGGGCATACGCATTACATTTTTGAGGTGGTGTTGTTGTTGAAAGGGGCCCCCCCCCCGGACCATACTGCTTCCCAACTTTGTGTTTTGTAACATTTGTTGGAGCGTTGTACCAAAGGCAGCAGTACGCATTCCGCTAAGAAATTTTGTGACAAAGGTGGCGACTTATTGCTTCCAAAACCCCACCGCTGTCGCGGGGGCGGCAACGTGTTGCATTCACTCCTCGAGGTTTGTCACAAGAATTGCACATTATGGAATTCCATGTGGGAGTTGTGACAATGGCGACAACAAACTGCTTAAAAACAGTTGAGAGCAGAACAATGTTGCAAAATTTGCTTTCACAATTTTGAGTTTTAGTGAAAAATGTTGTAGTGAACGGGACTCAGAACATTTTAAATGTGTAGAAATTTGTCAATATATTGATTCAAATTTTGGATGTTGTAAAAATGGTAGCAACTTTTTTGCTTCCCACTTAGGATTTTTTAAATGGTAAAAATAGTTGAATTCACATGTTGGGTGGAGTAGAATGGTCCAATTTTGCATTCAAAATTTTGGGATGCTAAAATGGTAAAATATTTGACAACACCTCTTACAGCTTTGGAATGTTTTAAACATTGCGACAATACACTGCTTTCACGCTTTGGAATTTTAACACTTGCGACAATACAGCTTCACAGTTAGAATGTAGTAACGATGGTCACAACAAGTGCTTTCCCCTTTGGGGAATGTATTAAACTTGTGACAACACACTGGATTCACAGTTTTTGGAATGTTTTAAACACTTGCGACAAAACACGGGTTTGGGTCTAAAATGTACCATGTCAGAAATGCATTCACGGCAGTTAGTTGTCTGCCAGGCCAAAGTTTTTGTGTGGCAATGCAGTAATAAGCAGTCACGTTCCCCAACCCACTTCCCCCGTGGGAAAGGCCGTGTCACCCTCCCGTACCTCATTCTCTCTCCCCCTGCCGTCCAAGCAAGAAAAGTCTTGTGCTCTGCTCCCTTCTCTTTCCCGTTGTGTTAAAAAGTTTTGGGTTTTTGTTTCCTTGTTTTTGTTGGGCTTGCCGCTCCCCCCTTTTACCTTGAGCCGGTAGCTTTGGTTGGTGTGCTTTTTCTCTATTTCACCCCCGCCATCGTCGTTTTTGGGCCCTTTTGTCTCGGCCTCGCGACTTCGCCTTTCTTTCCTTTCGTTTTCGAAAGGGAAAACCCATCACCGGTCCCCCCTTTTCCCCCCCTTTTCTTTGGGCCCTTTTACAGTCCCTTTTTCTCCGATCGCTCCATTCCATTTTCGATTGGGGACCCCCCTATTCGAAAATTTCCACGTGTCCTCTTGGTTGCCATTTTTCGCCGGCTTTCCCGCCATTTTGTTTGCCGGGCCAAAACCGCGTCATACGATCAAACCTTCCCGATTATCTCTTTAATTTTTACAACACTTCCAGTGTCTTCTCTCGAGTTGGGTTGAGTTTTTTTTATCCCTTATCCCCTCTTTTTTCCCCCCTTTGCGCGTGCGTTCCGTGTTTGTTCCCCACCACCATCCCCCAACATGGGAAGGACACAAGGGCTCGAGACGCCCCATTTCGGCAGTCGCTCTCTTCCCGGGAGGGGCCGCGTGTCGATTCCCGGGACAAACCGCCCGCACACGGAGATTGGCGGGGTAGAGGGGGGTTTTCCGCGCAGGGGACGCGCGCCCCATCATTCGTTTCCCCTCCCCTACCGGCGGATACACATCGTCGCGATAAAAAGTAAAACACCAGCCCCCAGCGGAGGGACAATCGGCATCATTGCCGACTGTTTTTCTTTGCTTTTTCCCTAACCCCAAAAAACCCAAAAGGGAAAGGGCCCCCATGAAAGGCCCTTTCCCCGTTAAATCTTCCCGTTCACCGACTTTGCCTGTTCGATTCAAACCGCGAAGGAGACCCTTCCTATCATGCCGCGTCCCGATCTCCCCCCAGGGGACACTTGCCGAACCCCCCCGGCCGGGTGACGACTCGCGGCCGGGAATACCGCCGTCACCCGATCTATGGATCGGACGCTAGCACCCCCCAAAACGTCCCCCGTTCTCACGCTCCCCCCAACGTGTGGGGTTCGCCACGACCCAGAACGAGGAGCGTCAACACTCTGGTGGAGGGGCTGGGCCATCTTGGTGGTCCCCCCCCCACTGCCCACAAACCCAGGTCGGTACGCAGGCATCGAGTAGTGGATCTGCGCCCTCCCCCCGACGGTCGAACCACCCCGATCGATCGTCCAATCCCCCTAGGGGTCGGCGTTGGGGGGGACTTCTTCCGCTTCCCTATTGGGCAACGTCCGCGGCCCCGTTCCCGGGGGGGGCGCCAGGGGGGGCCGGGGGAACCTTTCGCCCCTTGAGTTACGCTCGCCCAGCCCCCCCCGTCCGCTAACATGGCCAGGGGCTCGGCGACCGTAACCTCACCGCCCCCTCGCCACCGGGGGCCGGCGCGGACCCCCGGGGGGTGCGGGGCGGTTTCCCCCTTGGTGCGCAAGGTTCCCCCGGGTCCCGGGAGATTGCCCCCGGGGCCCCCACAGCCCTTTTCTCCCCGGGGCCCCGGTGGTTCTTTCCCCCGAGGGGAAATCAGGGGCTTGCTCTGACTTTCCCCCTGCCCATGTTTCGGGTCTGTGGCACCCGGGGCCTCCCAGAGCGGGATCGCCCGGGCCCCCCCTTCCTCTGGGGCGTGTCCGATCGGGGGCCCCCTTTTCTCACGCCGTTTTGGAACCCCGGGGAGCCGTCCTCTTTTTCCCCCCCTTTTTCCCAACGGGTCACGACCCCCCGACCCCGGCCTGGCCCCCCTTCCAAAGGGTTGGACCTGAACTTCCACTTTGGGACATTCTGACCCAACAATTTGGGGGGGGGTTTGAGGTTCCCCCCCCATTTGGGGCCTTTCCATTTGGAGGGGGCTGGCCCTGATTTTGTTGTTGGGAATCCCCCCCCCAAAAACAACTCTTCTCCCTTTTCCCGTTTCACGGGGTCCCCCCCCCCCCCCCCCCCACGGATTTTTATCAATTTCAAAAGACACTTTTTCACATCTCTGGTGCTGTCAATGGTGACAAGGATTGTATTCAAAACCCAGGTGTTGTAGAAGTGAAGCGACCAATCGTTTTACCAAAAAGAGCACGGTAATAAGGGGGGAAAAAAAATTGCAATAAACATTTTTCCCTTATATTTCCAGGTTTGGGCGTTGTACAAGGGGAACATCTGTTTCGCAATTTTAACAAAACGGAAATAGTACTGTTTTAAAATTTTGAAAACAAGGGGGCAACATTTTTGTATTCGAACTTGTAAAAAAGTCGGCAACATACTTTTTTCACAACTTGTGAAAAGAACGGAAAAATATTGTTTTCCAACTTTAACAAGAACGGCAACACACTGTTTTTAAAATTTTAAAGGGGTATGAAGAAAAGGGCCCGGGGATCCTTCAAAACTGGGCGTTGTGAAAGAGGGGCACCAGACTGCTTCCGTTTTGGGAAAGTCAAAAAAGGGGGCCCCCATTCCATCCCACCCTGAAGCACGGGAAAGTAAACAAGGCGGCGCCTTTTTGACTCCCGTTTTATAGAACGGGGAGTATTTTTCAAGGGGGAAAGAGAAAGCGCTGTGTGTGTGTGTGTGTGTGTTTTGTGTTGGTGTGGTGGTGGTGTGTGTGTGGTGTCTGTTGTCTGTCGTTGTCGTTGTTGTCTTCTGTCTGCTCCCTGTCGGGGTCCGTCCGGGGTCAAAATGGTTCCACTCGCGCCAGACAAAACTACTGGGCCCGTCTTCTAAAAATTTTGAAAAATTTGTTAAATAGGGTCACGGATGAGCTCTGTTTTTTTTACCCTTTTCTTTTCAAAGGCTATAATGGCCATAACGGGTTTTCTTCTTATGGAATATTCAAAAATTACTTGGCCGATTTTTCTGAAAATTTGTGGTATTTTTCATTAGGGGTCACAGATGATGGCTATATTTACCGTTATGCCTTACAACGGTTTTAAACCCCAAAAAATACGGGTTTTCCTCTTATGGAATATCCACGCGTATCAAGAAAAACTGGGAGTAGTTTATTTGCTTTGCTCTTGTCATTCATTTTGGGCCCATGTTTGTAAAGGGGTGTTATATTTATAATTACTTCGAGTTCGCTGCAACTGAGAGCAAATTTAGCAAGAGCGGCGACGTAAAAACACAGGTTTTAGTTTCAGAGGGGGGGGCGCATTTTCAGTTACAATAAGTAATTTTTCACAGACAAAAACCTATGCATCACACACTAAGGCAGTTGACAAAGATGCTGCAATGTTTAATTCACAAGTTTGGGGCCTGTTAGAAAGTGCTGTCATTTTCCAGTAAACATGGGGAGCATTTAAAAAGGGCGGACCCATCCCTTATCGACTCATGAGCCCAATACGCGTGGCGGGTTTTATTCCAAATTAATTTATGAGCAATTTATTGAAGGTGGTGCCCAAATTTTATAAATTTGTACGCTTTTTTTGCAGGGAAACGACAAGTTATGAATAAATAGAAGCAATCTAAGAGGCGAACCATATTCCATCGTAATCATGAGACAATTTAAAAGGGACGCAAGGGCGGGGGGTTTGGGGTAATCATAGGCAACTGAAGGGTATGTCACAGGTCGGGGGGTTTTTGGTCTCATATCATGGGCAATTTTAAAAAAGGGATGTCACAGGTCGGTGGTTGGTGTCATATCATGAGGGAAATTTTTAAAGGGTACTGCAAGGTTGGTGGGTTTGGGCTATATAGAGGAATTTTTTAAAAGGGGGACTGTACGGTCGGTGGTTGGTGTATTTCATGAGGCAATTTTTAACGGGTAGTACGGGCTGTCCCAGGTCGGGGTTGGTCTCGGGGGCAAAGGGGGACTGTCCAGGCGGGGGTTGGGTTTAGTGAGCGAAGGGGGATTTTCCGTTCCGGTGTTTGGAGTGCCATGAACTGTGCTTTTTCGTTAAAGGAAGTTGCATGGAGGTAACGTAATAATGAGTCGTTTAAGATCGGAACAGGGAATTCTGGTTATCTCTTCGGGGTTTCTGTCTCTCAGGCGGGTTTGAAACGTGGGCAATCTCCCGGATGTCAACCCCAGCACTATTTTATATCACAGGTAGGTGTACCCAAAAGGGGGTGTGTGTGTGTGTGTGTGTGTGGGGGGGTGTGTGTGTGTGTGTGTGGTGCGTGCGTGCGTGGGCGTGCTGTGTATGTGTGGTGATGTTTTGTATTTGTGTGTGTGGGTTTTGGGGTGTGGGTGTGGTGGTGTGGGGTGTGTGTGTGTGTGTGAAACGCGCGGTTCGTTGTGGCATGGGGGTTCTATGAAATAAAGCATTGTCTTGCGGAAAAGGGGGAAATTTTTGCGTGCACTGTTTTCTTTATATATTTGCCTTGGTAAGCATGAGTCATGATAGTTAGAATTCTATTTTTATAAAGAGAGACAAACAGGCAAGCTATTATTTCTCTTTTGTCGACTTGAGCTGTCGGGAAGTTTGGTTTTTCATGTGACCAACCCCAGACACTGGAGCCACTATGGGCGGGGATTTCAAACCCAAACCCTTTGCGCCCGATTTACTGTTTGCAACCCCATGCGCATTAAAAACAGGATGATGTCGCCTCAAGTCTCCTTGAAACAACACTAAAGAGGTGGAGTTTTTTTCGTTGTTTTCGTTGTTTTTGTTTTTGTCGTCGTCGTTGTTGTTGTTGTTGTTTTTGTTGTTCTGTTGGAATTTTACATCATGCCACCTCCCCTTTTGCTTGAAAATCCCTTCAAATCAGCCCCCAGGCAAAGCCGAAATGTTTTCAGAAAAAAGTTCCCAGCATGCAGGTTGGTTTTAAACGGCCGGGGGAAACCCCTCCGGGAGTTTCCGCCCCAAAATAAAAGACGCATGTGCGGGAGCAGTAATGTCCCTTTTCGGCACCGTTGGCTGGCCTGTGTGACTGGTTTGTCCGACTGCCCCAGGTACAGCCGGCTGGTTGGGGTTTACTCCCTCCTGCCGCCCTGGTGGGGCCCGGGCCCCCTCCGTGCAGGTGGGTGTCATGTCTTCCCCCTGCCTGCTTCGCCCTGGTGTGTGTGGGCCCCGTGGGGCCGTGTTTTTTGGCTTGCTGTGTGTTATGCATGGAATGTGCAGTTCATCGCAAAGAGGGGATGACTTCTCTTGATGGGTGAAAAACGTCCAACATTTCTTTTTCAAATTGTGAATGGTTTCAAAGTTTTTAAAAAACTTTTGGATGAAAAGATGTTTGTTTTTTTCTTTCTGTATTGTTTACAATAATAACCCGGGAAAATTTTTTTTCATCGTTTTTACGTATTGGGCGTGGTCACTGGCTTCCCAAAAAAAGTTTAAAAATTAATCGAATTTTTTGCCTAAAAAGCTACATAGAGGATTTTATCATTTTAATTCTCTCTGTGGTTATTTCCCTATTCCTTTTCATTGCCTGGTCTCATGAGTGCCTGTGTGAATTTAAGAATGTTGGGATTGTCTTGTTTGACGCGTTTTTGTCTACTGAGTCCTGTGCTGTCTGTCTCGAAGGTAAAATGTTTTCCTTTTCCCGTCTCGGGGTAGAGGGGGGCCCTTTGGCAAACCATGTAAGTTGTCAGTCCTGTGTAGTGAAATAAACTTTTTCAGTCAAGCCATGTACTTGTCAGTCCTGTGTGTGAAAAAAATTTTTTAGTCAAGACAATGTACAGTTGTCTCCTGTAGTGTGAAAAAAAACTTTTTTCAGTCAAGACAATGTACTTGCAGCCCGTAGTTTGGGGAAATAAACCTTTTTCGGTCAAAACGCTGTACAGTTGTCGTCCCTTTGGGAGTGAAATAAACTTTTTCATCAAGACACATTACAGTTTTCAGTCCGTAGTTGAATAACTTTTTCAGCAAGACACCCCGTCGTTGTCAGTCCTGTAGTAGTGAAATAAACTTTATCAGTCAAGACACATGTCATTTTCGTCCTGAAAAAGTGAATAAATTTATCAGCAAGACACATGTAAGGGTTTTCGTCCTGTAGTAGTGAAAAAAATTTTTTCGTCAAGACGCATGTATCATTGCAGGAGCTGGAACCCCCCTAGATCAATTTAACATTTCACGTAAAAAAAAAAGTTATATGGACTGGGGGGTGGCCAGAAAGCAGTCTTGTAATTGACGTAAAATAAATGTTATATTTTTCATGGGGGATGGCCGAATCAGTCTTGTAATGACGTAAAAATAAGTGTTATTTGGGACATGGGGGATGGCAGAAAGGGAGTCTTGAATGATGGAAAAAAAAAGTGTATATGGGGCATGGGGATGGCCAGAAAGCAGTCTTGTAATGACGTGTAGCCCCCCTTTTTTTCAGACTGGCAGCCAACTTTTTTCGTCACATCCCCCTCATTTATTCTCTCTTAAGGTTTCCACCCCTGTTTCCTTTTGGGTTCCTTTTGATTTACATCGGCGTTCTGCTCCCTTTTAATATAGGTCAGTGTTGTTTTGTGGTTGGGGGGTGTGTGTGTGTTGTGGTGTTGTGTGTGGTGTGTGGGTTTGCGGCGCGCGCGCACTGCCGAGGGTTTTTACCTGCGTTTTTGCAAGCGTGTTAGTTGTGTGTACCCCTCACGGTTTATGCGGATCTGTCAAGAAAACAAAGAAATGCAACAAAAGCCGTAAAATTGCTTAGAATGACTCTTCTCTCTTTTTCCCCCTCTCTCTCCTCTCCTCTCTCTCTCTCTCTCTCTCTCCTCTCTCTCTCTCTTTACTCTTTCTCTGTATAGGATTGTTCGCTTGTTTTTATTGTCCCGAATGTTTTTTGTTTGTTGAAGGTAACACCGGGGGTGTTTTGTTTTGGTATTTTTTTTGTCCCTTTGTTTGGTGGATCGTATTTTTTTTTTAAGTTAGTTTTTACACCAAAAAGCTTACAACATGGTTGCATACATACCTATCACAACCAAATATTTGGGGTATACCATGGGATTTTTTTTCCCTTAGAAAAACCCCTAAAAAACAATTTGTAATGTAACATAGCAAAAAAATTTTAATAATGGTTGTCGGTGTTTACGACTATGGCAATGGCCCATGCCGCATAAAATAAAAGGAATACCACACACCACACACACAAAAATATAAATATATTATTATAAATTTATATATATATTTATATATTTTCAACAAACAATAAATTCCCAAAGGTAAGTACCGGGCACCGTTCCGCATTACAAGCCTTGGTGTTGCAAGACTGCAAGAAATATTGAAAATTTTAAACAAAGCTTGCTTTATGTTTGATTTAAGAAAAAGGGGGGGATAAGCATTCATATCTGAGTGGGAATGATTCTGCCAACTAACAGTTGGCTTGAATTTAATTTTAAAAATTTTATATAAATTTAAAAATATAAAAATTATATTGAATTATAAACAAAGCTTGCTCTTTTGTCTTGTTTTTAAAAATAGGGGGAGATCGCATTCTATCTGCGTGGTAGTGTTCTGCCTAAAACGTATGTGCTTGAGTGGGTGAATGGGGGAAAAACAAAATAAATGTTCTCAAAAAGAGCCCTTTAGCAAGTTTTTCTCCAAGGGGGGGACTCCCCCATAGGGGGGAAAAATCACTAACAATTTTCTCCTGGTTTTAAACCCATATTTTGAACTTGGTGGTTTCTCCTCAGGACGCGGGGAAATGGTAATTTGACTCCCCCTGCCTTTTTAGTTTTTAAGAAGAAGCAATCCCAGAAAAGGGTTGGGTTTTCAATACGTATATTTTGTTGAGTTTTCCCAAAAAACCAACCAAAGGTGCCATCTAAGAAGCAAAAGAAAATCATAAAAGAGCAAAAAAAACTACATTTTCTTGTTTAAAAAAAATAAATTTTTAAAAAAATATCCTCTAAGACACAAGTGCTGAGGGCCGTTTTGGAATGAAAACCGAAGGGACTAAACTCAACAAACTTAAATTTTAAGGTAATACCGCACCGTTCAGCAACTTCGAGCGCTTTGGGTTGCTGAAATGCAAGAAATTTGAATTTAAAAAAAAGCTTGTTTTTGTCTTAGATTTAAAAAATAGGGGGAGATACGCTTCATATTGCAGTGGTAGTGTTCTGCCCAATAACAGTAGTGCTTGAGGGGTGAAAGGGGAAAAAAAAAATTTAAAGCTTTTCAAATTTAGCCTTCAGCAAAACTTTATTTTCAAGGGGGGGGACATCCCCAATGGGAGGGAAACATACATTAACCCTGGTCATATCCGTATTTGAAAATTTGGTGGTTTCTCCTCAGTGACCGGGAAAGTGGGAATTTTTCTCCTTGCCCTTTCAGTTTTAAAAAGAAAGAACCCCGAAAAGGTTGGTGTGCAATACCGTGTTGTTTGTTGATTTTCCAAAAACCAACCCCAAAAGGGGCCATCTAAAAACAAAAAGAAAATCAAAAAGAGCAAAACAAACTACATTTTCTTGTAAAAAGTAGAAAAAAATAAAAAAATATCCTCTAAGCACAAGTGCTGAGGGCCGTTCTTTGGAAAGAATCCGCAAGGGACTAATACAACAAATAATAAATTTTTAAGGATAAATACCGCCCGTTCCAGCAACTTACAGGCAGTGGTGTTGCAATGACTCAAGAAATATTGATTATAAACAAAACTTGCTCTTATGTCTAGATTGGAAATGGGGGGATACGATTTATCTGCAGTGGGGTATGCAGATATGAACGTATCTCCCCCTATTTCTTCAATCTAAAAATAAGAGCAAGCTTTGTTTATAATTCAAAATTTTTTGCAGTCATTGCAACACCCAAGCGTCTGTGTTGCTGGAAAGGTGCGGTCTTATCCCTTTGGGAATTTTTGTTTGTTGGATTTTAGTCCCTTGGGGGATTTATTCCAAAAACGGCCCCAGCATTTTGTCTTGGGATTTTTTTATTTTTTTCTTTTTACAAAAAAATGTAGTTTTTTTTGCTTTTTATGTTTTTTTTTTGCTTCTTAGATGGCCCTTGGTTTGGTTTTTGGAAAAAATCAACAAACTACTACGGTATTGCCACCAACCCTTTCTGGGATTGCTTTTCTTAAAACTGAAAAGGGGAGAGGGGTCAAATTACCACTTTCCGCGGTCACTGGGAGAAACCACCAAGTTTCGAAATAGGTATTGACCAGGAGTTATTTTTGTGAGTTTCCCTCCTATTTTGGGGGATGTCTCCCCCCTTTGGGGAATTAAGCTTGCTGAGGTCATTTTTGGGAAACATTTTTTTGTTTTTCCCATTCACCCACTCAAAGAAACTGTTGTTAGGCAGAAAAATCTACCACTGAGATATAATCGTATCTCCCCCCATTTCTTCATCTAAGAATAAGAGCAAGTTTTTTTTAATTCAATATTTTTTGCAGTCTTTTTCAAACCCAAATGCTCTGTAAAGTTGCTGGAACGGGCGGTACTTATCCTTGGAATTTATTTGTTTTTTAATTATATATTATATATATATATATATACACACCAACACATTCTGTTAAAAAATTTATTAAAAGAAATGTTAAAATAAAAAAGTTTTTTTCGAGCCCTTTCCTCTTGCTCTCACAGGGTTCCTTTTGAGCCGCGTCGGACTTTTATAGCGTGCGGGATTTATTTCGTTTCTGCATGTGTGGGTCAATCTCATTCGTGCAGGTGGGCTGTGGTTCTTTTTGAGGTCTGTTCAGGTGGAGTGGTAGCAAAGTTTCCATTGTGCCTGCAATTTGTTTGTTTTCTATTTTGTATCAAAGTTGCTAGGTGGGGTTTGCATAAAATTTTCCATTTTTCTGTGGGAAAAATTTCATTTTTTTTTAATATTGTTTTGGTGTTGTCTTTTTATGATTTTCCATGATAGCTGTATCTATTTTTTTTTATCTATAAGTCTCCAAATGATTTACCAGCTCTGTTTTGGGTTTTTTTATTTTTCGTTTTTTGAATGACTGTTTATGGTTTGGTATTTTGTTTTTAAGTGGTTTTCGTAATCCCCCATTATGTTTCTTTTTTCTTTTTGATGTCACCGTGCTTTGGGTTCAAAATTGTGTGAAGACATTTTTTTTAGGGGGGACACCGCATGGTTAAGCGCAGGTAAGGCAACAGCAACAAAAAACCTTATAACACCAAAGCACAACCTAACTTCCAAAAAACCAAATGTAGCTAAAAAAACCCATCTAATCCCAATGGGCAAAATAAGCAAGAGCATTTTGGAAAAGGCTTAGAAGATGTAACAATGGTTTAGAAACCATCAGCAGAAATGAAACTTGTGAAATAAAAAAAAAAACGAGCAAAAAACTCCACAAATTTGATTAAAACCATGGGATCGTATGAAACATGTGAACTAGTCGGACTATTCATGCTATCCAACATCCAAAAACAACTTGGAAAACAGGTCGATTTATACAGAGATGACTGCCTCGCTGCATCAACAATAATCCAAGAACCATTGAAAACAAGAAAAAAGAATTATGTAAAATCTTTAAAAAACCACAACTTAAAAATCACAATAGAAGCAAACAAAAAGTAGTGAATTACCTAGACATAACATTAGACCTCAATGACCATGTGTACAAACCATACAAAAAACCCAATGACATACCAATCTACGTAAATATCAAAACGAACCACCCACCATCCATACTAAAAACAATACCCAATGGTATAAACAAGAGACTATCCAATCTGTCATGCAATGAAAACGCATTCAATGATGCAGCAACAGAATATCAAGAAGCATTACAAAAAAGTGGTTACAATTACAAACTACAATACAGTCCAGACAATAACACGAACAGAAATAAGAAAAATAGGAAAAGAAAGATCATATGGTACAACCCACCATACGATGGACAAGTAAAAACAAATGTTGGAAAGAATTCTTTAAAATCTTGGCAACATCATTTCCAAAAGAACACAAACTGTCCAAAATAATTCAACAAAAACACCATCAAACTGCCTAACCTCAAAAACATAATTGATTCATCTAACAAAATGAAAAGCAACATGAAAGAGAAGGGTGCTGAAAGGATATCTGCAACTGCACTAAAAAAGAACAGTGCCCCTAAGCAACAAATGCCTTCACAGCAACATTGTATACCAAGCTACAGTAACTCAGAAAAAAGAAAAGAAACATATATAGGGATCCTGAAAACACTTTCAAACCAGATAAAGCAAACCACAAACAGTCATTCAAAAATGAAAAATACAAAAATCAAACAGAGCTGAGTAAATGCATTTGGAAACTCAAAGATAAAAAATAGACTACAACATATCATGGAAAATCATAAAAAGAGCAAAATCATACAACAATATTTAAAAAAGATGCAATCTAGGGTCCACAGAAAAATGGTTAATATTATGTTTAAAACCCCACCTAGCAACCTTGAATACAAAAGTAGAAATAAATAAACAATTGCAGGCAAAAATGGAAAATTTTGTTAGCGCACTGCACCCGAACAGACCCAACCCAAAAACCACATACCACACGTGCAGCGACTCACACAGGGAAAACGGAAAACAGGTCCCGCACGCTATAAAAGGCAGATAGCGTGCCCCAAAACAATATCCTGACGAGAGCGAGAGGTTCGAAACAAGCTTGTGATTTAATACTTCATTTTTTTTAATATTCACTGAGGAGAAACCACCAAGTTTTCGAAATATCGGTATAAAGACCAGGAGTTATATGTTGGGAGTTTCCCTCCCTATTGGAGGGTGTCTCCCCCTTGGAGACTATAAGCTTGCTGAAGGTTCATTGTGAGAAGCATTTTTCCTCCCATTCACCCACTCAAGCACATACTGTTAGTTAGGCAGAATCATCTAAACCCCTGCAGATATGAATGCTATCTCCCCCTATTTCTTCAATCTAAGAAATAAGAGCAAGCTTTGTTTATAATTCAATATATATATAAAAATAATTATATATATAAATATATAATATATTAAAAATATATATATATATATATATAGTTTTAAAAAAAGTTAAAAGGGAATCTAAAACTATTCTACAAATTTGTTTCAAGCGTGTTGCGCTGTCATCAGGGTGGTTTTTGGGTTTTCCCACCGCCGATGTTATAAAATATTTTGCTCCCAAAGGGGTTTAGCCTTAAAAAAAAAAGTTTTGTTTTTAAATTTGATATATATATATATTTATATATATTTTATATATATATATATAAATATATTTTAAAATATATATATTTTATATATATATTTTTTGTGTG
>JAFLJL010003911.1:0-18409 GCA_018398815.1 Conus ventricosus | reverse complement strand
GAGTAGAAAAAGACATAACAAAGCTGTGGAGACTAGCACGCAGACATGATCGTCTGAATAAGCAGAGATTGAGCAGTGAGATTTTATTAATGCTACTCTGAAAAAACTAGGGTCATGCAGACTTACACATTTAAAGATGTTGATCAGCAATAAAAACTAATTTTATCTTGTAACAGGCAAACCATCGAGGACATTGCCCCACCAAATTTAGCGACTTTTATCATCCATCAGAAAAAACAAATGATGCAAAGATTCGCGTTTATTGAAGTCGTTGGTGTTGTTGGTAGCCCCCCCCCAGTTGGTTTGACCGTGGTGTATTTTGTTGCGCATAATATGGCTGAATAAAAAATTAAACAAAATCTATTATTCGACCCAATGGATATTGGAAGGGCTCACAGCAAGTTAAAAGCTAAGCCAAGCTAGTGGAGGTCATGTGAAAACAGCAAAAAGAATGGTGATTCTAACAAAGCGATTGCAAATTTATTTACCAGAGCCTAGACGAATACAGAGACCACACTTTGTCTTTACATACACTCCAAACGACAACCCATCTAATGGATCTTCTATATTTACCCTTCTGATACGATAGACGATATAGATTTAAAGTACGCACTCACAGTCATTGGACGTATGCTTCAAGCTAAAGATGCGGTAACATTAACACAAAAGTGTGCTTATGCTGTTGACTGTTGCCATTCATCTAATATACCAACGAGGCCGCTAACTTATCCTGCTGATACAAGTCGATGATGGAAAAGAATTTAAAGGCAAGTGAATCAATAATTGTGTAAAACATAGAGTTACCATTAATAAGAGGCATTCCGGGAGTTCACAGATCACAGGCTTTAGTTGAAATAACTATACAAACAGTTAGCCGAAAGACTTTTCTACCTCCAGTAGCTAAGAGAGATGATTGACAATTCTGTCTACACAGAATGGGTTAGAAGACTGCCCTCGGTTTGCGGCGCAATGAATAATGAAGAATGTTAAGGGCTAAAACCAGTACAAGCAATCAAAAGAAAACATAGATGGTGATGAAGAGCATTATCAGCAAACTATTACCGTTTGTTTGAAGGTTAAGGACTTTATTTACGGGGGAAGCAGAAGGGGACACTGCATCAGGGCAAACGATCCAGTTTGGAGTGTTGATCCATATGAAATATAAAAGATTTGATAAATGAATTCGCCCGTGTATCATTTTCGAGAACTGACACAACAAAATAACCGGCTCCTCATGATCTTTTGTGAAAGAAGAATGCAGATAATCCCGCCAGACACTAGTTCCGCTTTAATTTATTTACGTAAATATATTTGAGTTTAAAAATGGGAAGTCAGAAGGGAAGCGCGAATGAAACAAGAATGGTATGGAAGAGACTTGAAAATGATACGGGCATCAGTTTCATGCGTGTAATGTATTAAGGAAACATTTTCGGGGATTAATCAATGCATGCTAAATCATCCAGATCACCTACAACTTAAACCCCCAAATTGGGAAAAAGAATATCTTGAAATAATAAAAAAAATTCGAACGCGTCAAGCAAACATGAGAAAAGATTTAAATGAATTGGATGAAGCTATGATTGATCTTATAATAAAAGTTGATGAAAAATAAACCCCTTGTTTATGCGGTCCTCCAGTGCCCGATTGCATATGAAAACTCCGGATTAACAAACACACGTTTTGTGTTTGTTCTATCTAACGACTTCTTTGTTACAACTGTTGTGTTGATCTCATGTAGATTAGATCGCAGTTTTTACGTTGTCATGATGAAAAGTCTTATTGCCAAACAATGCTTCTTTGTAGTTGTCATGTGATATGTTTGACTGCACAACGCTGCGGGATATTCCCTTTGCTTTCTTAATGATTTTCTCCTGGCTCGAAATACTGTACATTTTTGACCTTAAACCAACAAACTCCTTGATCACCTTTCCAGATAATTCATCCTTCATCTTTCCTAAAACCTTCTTATTAGTAATTGAATGCAAAGGCGAATCTTTAGGATAATCGGACGTGTCATACCATCCTGCATGCCCTTTAGCTACTTCTAATTCCATGTCTTTATAGATGTCTTCAGTAGGGATATTTATAACAAAACTGTCTGTATCTGTGTAAAGTACTCTGGACTCAGGATACGAGGGCTTAAAGTAGTCATAAAGAAACTCTAACATTAAAAGCTTTGATAATTCTAAAACGGTAAACCCAATAAATACAGGTTTGTCCAATTTGACTTTCTTTTTTTTCATCATTATGCCAAAAAGGTGATCATGAAATTTTCTGAAGTCCTGATAATTAGGTTTTGAAGTTAGCTTAATTGCTTCGTTCTCTTTGGTGACTAATCTGACATCTTTGCGCTTGTGCGGATTCTCCATAGTCTTTCCGAAACAGCTGTTGTTCATCAGCTTGAAAAAGTCTTTTTCTGAAGCATCTGCGGATTTGGTTCTGAGATCAGTGTTCTTCATGATGTATGGTTTCATGAACTGTTCTTGATCAAAAGCAATTATGCGATGAACTGCTGTCAACTTCAAACCATGTCTTAAATAAAATTGTAGAAGTCTGTAATGACAGACATAATTTTTTTTGCCTCGAAGATTAGGCACAAGTTTAGGCGGCTCTCTTGGATTCATCTTTAGACTTTCTGCTGCTAATGGATAGTCATTATGCAGGTCATGGAGTTCATGAGGATATTCTAAGTCAACTTCTAGAATGAAACCACGCTGCTGATCAGGCGTTAAACTGCTCAACCACTTTAATGCTTTTTGAATATTTTTTTTTTTTTTTTTTAATAAATCTTTTAATCCCTTCAGCAAGATCATCATGAACATGTATATGAACACATGATAAATCATATGAAACAATCAAAAATTCCTCACACATTCAGTCACTGTCTACAACATACATTTGTTTAAACAATTGGCTTATGATGTACATAATAATTCAAATTTGTATCGAATAATTTGTGCCGTTAATTATGTTATGAACTGCTTATTTGTCTAAGACTGAATAAAGAATTTCATACCTCACACTCAAGTGATCTGTGAGTGAATGAAAGAAAATACAGTTTCCGTATTGTATACATGTATGTTTCATATGTTCAATCTATGAAGGGTTTTTTTAATATTATTTTAATACATACTATTATATTGGAAAAAAAGGACAAGCAGAAACAGAAAAAACAACACAAACAAAGAAAAAAAAAAGTTAGAAACAAACCATCCCAAAACAATTTAAAAAATTTATATTTAATATTATATTTGCGATATTCATACATCCCAACTTAATTACCACAACCCATAAGATATACATACTACACCAATAACAATTTTTATACATAAATATACACCTAATACAAAACCAACTGTTACCTACACACGTGAACAAACCTACATACATTTTAACAAATATAAACATTATCCCAAATTTTTAAATACCACACATAAACTTTATATACGCAACACAAGCACAAACAATATTACACACACACATATATAAGATTTAATACACACCACATTATAAAATTTAGTTTAAGTATTTCAAAAGTTCAATGACCCCAAAAAAATGTATCGTCACATAGCAAAAAAAACCAAAAAAAAAAAGACCACCCCGCACCCCAATAACAAATGTGTCCCATTCCAGTTGTTTTTTTGGTGGCACTTAAAGTTTTCAAATGAACTTCACATATTAAATTATTTTTTATAGGAGGGTGTAAAATATAAATTGCATTTGGAGTTTTGCTTCTTCAGTTACAGCTTTATTTTTCTTTTGGTAAAGACAAAAGTAAAAGCGCAATCCGCCCCGCATAGGTATCTACCGAGGCGTTACTCTCCAATTCAGAAGAAAATTTTTATAAATAATTTTTTGATAAAAGCCCATGTTTACTAAAAGAGGCAATGTGCTTCCAAAAATGCTGTACCTAAGTCTGTATATTTGTTTAAATACCCAAAAAACCCTTGTATAGGGGCACTGCATTTTTCATGTAAATTTATAAAGGAAAAAATTTGCAGCAAATAGGATTAATTGGCCAAATCGTTTTGATTTCTTTAACCCAAATACAATCAATGTTTCTAAAAATGTCAGACGACCCCAATGCTGCAGCCCTGGACAAATACGGTTAAGACGACCAAAAAATTTTTGGAAAAACCACCCCCATAAAAAAGTGTTGTATTTTTTGGTTTTCATTTGACAGGGGGTACATACAGGGCCCTCAACTTTTTAAAGTCATAAAATTTTTTTCCTTTAAAAAAAGGCGAGTAGTTTTTTTCTAGGGAACCCATCTTTTTTTAATTCATGACACTTAGACACTGTTTAAAAATTTCAAACCAATTTTT
Organism: Conus ventricosus; assembly: GCA_018398815.1. Classification (NCBI taxonomy): domain Eukaryota; kingdom Metazoa; phylum Mollusca; class Gastropoda; order Neogastropoda; family Conidae; genus Conus; species Conus ventricosus. The sequence continues at coordinate 14,084 of JAFLJL010003911.1, read as the reverse complement.
TTATTGGTTTGTCCATTTTAAGGCTGAGTGGAAAAACCCCCTGATTTTTAAGCATTGCGGGACACTCTTCCCTCCTCCTTTGATTATTTCCCAAGTTTTATTATCTTCTAACTACCCCGGGATCAATCTAAAATTCACATTTTGCGGGTTTCCCAAGTGGCATTTGTTTAATCCCTTTTTAGAGAAAAAATTAGTTCCCCTGTTTTGGATAAAGTTTTTTTAATTCTCAAAAGGGTAAGGAATTTTTATCATTTAAAATCATACTTTTGGTGAAAAAAAAAAATATTTTCCCTCCCCCCCATTTTTTAATGAATATACATGCCGTCTTTAGTATAGTTTTTGAATGTATGAAACCGCCAAAAAATTCTGCAGGTTTAGGGGGGGGCATTTCATGTACAATTTTGCAGTGTTTCGCACGTCGGGCCCCAAAACAAATTCTTCAACTTTTAAAAAAAAATTTACAATTTTTCCCCGTTTTGACAAATTTAAAAAATTAGGAAAAAGGATACACAAAAGTTTGCAGACTTCCTTCATAAGTTAGGGTTTTAAGAAGGATATTTTAATAAATAATTAAATGTAATAACCATCTGAAATTCCCACCATAAACATAAGGTTTGCACACTATACTCCTTTTTATTTGGTGGTTTATTGCTCCATAAGAAGGAAAATTAAAGTGTTGTGTTCTTTAAAAAGATTTCCGGAGGATCGGGTTAGATTTTTCAAAAGATAAGTTAGTTTAGAAAAAACCATTTTTCAATACTTTTATTTACCTAAGGGAGAAAGGCTCTTTACACAAACCGTCCCTTTTTTAATGTCATTAAATTTTGTTCAAAATTTAATTTTCCGTTTTCTTCTGATGCCCACACAAAAACTGTAACCCAAATTCAAAAAATTCCGGATTCCGCGAAATTTTTTCATCACGATTTCTCATGTTTGAAGCTTCTATTCCAACCACACGAAAAATTTTTTTCATGATTAATTTTAAACCGACATTTGGGCAAAAAGTCCAATAACTTATGGTTTTATTAAACGCTTTCTGTCCCATCCAACAAAATTTGGTTTCACTGCGAATTGCGACAGGAGGACCTTTGCCCCTCCCATGACCCTTTTATATCATATTTTGTTAATAAGAACGACGGGCCCTGCCCCGATCAATATGTAAGGAGAGCAAGGCCCCCCCTCGCACTCACGTTAAGGCCTTTTAAATATTTTCCTTAACAAAAAAACGTCTTTCCTTGTAAAAGGAACAATCCACCTTTAATTGGGGGCCAAATGGAAAAATTCCAAGGCTTTATTCAAGAAGGTCAAGAGTTGTACAAAATGCCTTTTCAAAATCAACCCCAATAAAAGACCTGGGGTGTTTTCCCTTCCGGATATTGAAGTACTCATAGATTTTTTTAATATTTTCCAAGTTCTTCCTCCATGAACCCTTTTGGGTCCTCTAAATATTTTTGGTAAGACACATTGATACTTTTTTAAAATTTGAGGCTGATGCTATTTTGTTTTCCGTATTTAAAGAGAATTGGTCCCCCAAATTTTCAAATATGTTTTGGCTTACCTCCTTGGGAATAAAAACAAGACACCCTTTTTTGTGTAACGCAATTTCTTTTTTTATCAAACCATCATTCAGAGATTGACAAAAAAGGTGCAATATCTGTGAAGAAAAATTTATAAAAATTCACGAAAAAACCATTGACCCGGGTTTTTTGTTGTTTTTCATATTTTTTAGGCCTCACCCCTTCGTTTATAGTCAAGGACCTTCCATTCGACCCTTTCTTTTGTGTTAATTTTTTAGATCCTTATTATCCCTTTAAACTACGTTCCTTGCTTTTGTCTGTAAATTTTTGTTCTAAAATGTTTCAACCTCTTTTAGGATCCTTTTTGTCGGTATATATTCCCCTAAACTTTTAAAAAAACCTAGAGCGATCTACAAAATTTTATTTTCCAACTGAAAAAATTTTTAAATGGGTTTTCCCCCCTTCGCGAATATTTTACTCTTGATTAACAAATTCCCTCTATTTTTTTTTCCCGTGTTCTTCGTTCCAATTTCAAATTGTTTAGTTTCCAAAATTTCTCTTCATTCACTTTTAATCAAGTTGAAATCTTTTTTTTCAAGTTCCTTTTCCCGTTTTTAAATCTTTTTTTTTCTTTAGTGAATAGGTTTTTGTTTTTTCTCTTTTTTTATAACCCATTTCAAAAAATAGTTGATCTAAAATTGTAAACTGTAGATTAATTGCACCTCTTAAATTTAAAAGTTGTAGAGGGTAAGGTATTCTTTTTTTAACCTAAAATGACTCCTTTATTTCATATACAAATTTTTGTCTTTAATAAAGAATTTTAAATTTCCATACTGTCTTTTTCCTCACTTCTTCCAAAGTTTTATATCAACAATGGATGATCTGAAGGGGTAATGAGCCCTATATTAAAATTACTACATCGAAAACAGATTTTCTGATATAGAAAATAATCAAACCCTGCCTTGTTTTATGGTAAAATTTGCGCCAAAAATATTTTTTTAAATTTTGGGGTTTTTAAGTTTGAAAATAAAATCAATTTGGTGAGCAGTTAAAACCCAATAGTTTTACGCGTCTAGGTCTATTTGGAGTACTAAAATTTGTTTTTTGAATAAAGTTTCCCGTCTAGCAAAATTCGTCTCCCCCCAAGGTCAAGTTTTTTCCCCAACTGTTCAAGTTTAGCACTTCACGCATTAAAAAAGTTGGTTATCCCCTGCACGGGCCCATATAATTGCCCAAAATAATCGTTTTTTGAAAACCCACATCTAAAAAAAATACTGTCCTTTGGGGGTCCTTAAACATTAAATACTTTGTACTCGAAATTATTTTTAATTTAGAATTGAAACCCCCATTTTTTTTTAAACCCCAGCCTCTGAATACCCCCATTGCCCTAAAAAAAGTTTTTTTGTTTATGGGGAGATAGTTTTTGTAGAAAAATTTATGTATATTTGACCCCTTGGAATTCAAAGTTTTTTTCCCTTTTTTTGAAGTCATTTTCCCATTGCAATTTTTTAAAAACTTTTTTGAATCCATTTGATTTATTTATTTTGGGATTTTTTTTTCTTCCAGAAAAAAACCAGAATTATATAATGTAATTGTACAAAGTCCCATTCGACATGCTCCACTCTTGTTCTCTGTAGGAAGCTACTTTTTATACTTGGGATGTATGAAAAAATCACGGGAAAGGTTTTAGCACCTTATTTTCAACAAAGCATAAAAAAAAGTATTCCACAGGTAATTTTTCTCATTTAAAAACCAGACAAAAAAATTTTCAAGATAACGAATCACAATAACACAGTACATGACAAAGAAACGTACAATCAAAACTACTTTAAAAATCATTTTAAAAGGGCAACTTTGTGAAACCCCCCGCATAAAACCAAAAAAAGACTAAATTTGGGGAAGAACCCTCAAAATTCGGCATTGAAAAAAAAAGCAAACCGTGCCCCCAAAACAGCGCTCATTCACATGACCCCATTTAAATTTATGGGTAAATATTGTAAAAGTATTTTGGAATAGGGTAGTATTCCTATGTTTTATTCAATTTAAAAACCATCCCCGTGGTTTTCTCTTAATTGCGAAAGAAAGAAAAAAAAAAAAAAAAAAAAAAACCCACAAAAACCACACCGTAATACCAAAACACAAACACACCACACACCAACAAACCACCCCCCACAAAAACCCACCACCCCAACCCCACACACACCAACCCGCATAACAGACATGCACCCCCGCAACAAACCCGCACACACACACACACACAACACACACCACACAACACCACCACACACACACCAACACACACAACCACCACACCACGGTCTCCAAAAAATTTTCCCCTTAAATTATTGGGTTTATAAACAAGTGGGGGAACTTTTTTAATTTCAATTATACTGGGGTTTTTCGTTCGGGTTTTTTTAAAAATTTTCAATGGTTCCATACAAATTAAAAGAAACACAAGGAAACATCCTCATGCTGCTAACCAGGCTATCTGTAACCCATTTAAAAAAAAAAAAAAAAAAAAGAAAAAAACCCATAAAATGCCCCTACCTAGGTTTTAAACTTTAATGCAATGTATCAGAAAACAAAAAACATTTAAACCTTTAGAAGAATCAACAGGGTACCCCCTTAACATGCTGCTCTTGAAAATGCAATCAAAAGGGCTTGGAACCCCTTTTTTAAATTACTTCTTTTTCCCTGTGTTTCTCAATTTTTCCATATTACCCTACACCACTCATTTCAAGTCCCCAAAAACCAGCTATAATCAGGACTCTCCCCTTACAAAGTTTTTGCTCCCCGTATCCCCTGGAGCTATTGATATCAGGGTTTTAATGCGGGAACACACCTTGGAACAGAACACTGAGCCGAGCACTTTGGGTTGGGGTTAAAGGTGGTTTGATATATGCAGGAAATTAAAGAACTAATCCAAAGTCATGGAAAAGAGACCTTTGTCCCCCCCCTACAGTCCCCACAAATCTGTTCACTAGAGAGACTTTGAAGAGTTGACGGCCAAATGTGGTGCGGACTAAAAAACCCCAGAATCAATCACGGCTGAAGAATGAGAAATATTTGCGCCAAGGGATGAAAGTCACTTTTTTTATTCTGGTTTATCGTTGGGTCAAGTTAAAAGAACCGTTTAAAAGGGGTCCCTACATGTCCATGCATGCATTTTCCGCATTAAAGAACCCGTGGCGGTAAAGGGGGTTGGTAAAGAAAAATTTTTGTAGGCTTGAAAGGTAACAAAAAAAAAGACAAAACAACAAAACAACAAAAACCACAAAAAAAAACAAACAGGAGGCAGGGTTTTAAAGCAAATGCAATTTTTGGGGACAAAAACCTTAGACTTCAAAAGGGAAATAGTTTTGTTAGATAGTTAATAATTGAAAAAAATACTTTGTTTGATTTTACGTCACATAATAGAAAAAAATACGTAGAGTCTTTTTCCCTAAAATGCTAACCAAAATTTATGCAAAACAAAATTTTGCTTTCCAAACAAAACCATCTTTTTTCCCTTTTTAAGTTTTTGATAAAATTTTTTGCAAGCAGTTTAACATGAAAAATTTTACTTTAAAAAGGTGGTTTCTTGTCCAGAGAACAATTATTTTTTCATATCATCAAACCCGTTTAACAAAAAAGAGGAAATTTATTTTCCCAAAACCCGGTAAAAACGTTACACTCGAATCTTAACCAAACATCAATCTGGTTCCCCCCAAAAAATCAAGATAAAAAAATTCTTGCTTCTAGTTTGCAAAAACATTGGGAAAGAAAAATTTTTCTCATCTTAAAAAGTTAAAGTAATGGATACTGCCCGAAGCGTGTTTGGTAAATTCTACATTGAACGGGATTTAATGTTAGCGTAACCTTGTAACCAATTTAAAGGGCAGCACTTTTGAGTTTTTTAGGATGTTGGTTTCCGTCTTTACTTTTTGCTAGAATGAAATTTAAAGGTTAAATTTTAAAAATCAACACAATCCTAAATATTTGTGCCAGAAAAAAAATTCTGCACAGACCCTTTCCTCAAAAAATGACATTAGGTTTTTTTTTTTTTAACTTTTTTCTTTAAAAAAAAAAACTTTAAAATTTATTGCAACTTCTTATAAACAGTGTTATAATCCTTTCTTTCCATCTTTGAGGCTGTACATTTTTAAAATTCAAAAATTAATCAATGTGTTTACTTGGGGTTAGGTCTACTACAAAAAAACATCCTTCATCTCTATATTGCCATCCCCCCAAAAGGTTTTGGTGGCGATTTCTTCGTTAAATTAGCCAATGAAAACAATGTTACTGGGTTTTTTTTCTGTCATGAAAAGACAAATGGTTTTCTGAACCCCTCCCCGAGAATATAGTAAATCTGACACAGATATTCTTTGAATGACCCTTTTTCATCCCCCCAATATCTGCTGCCTGACTCATAAGAACCCTTGGCTTGCATTAAAGGAGTTTTTCACCTATGGTGGACCCCGCAGTAAGAATCTTTGCGGAAGTTTTTACCTTCCTTTGAGCTTCTTTGTTTTTTATATTTCCCCGGCGCTGTTGTTTTAAGGAAAAAAAAAAAAAAAAAACCCAAAAACCCCCAAACCCGAAAAACCCCACCCCCACAACACACACCCACACACCTGCTCACACACACACACACACGCGCGCACCCACCCCACACAACAAAAAAAAAAAATAAATAAAACAACCAATAAACACTGCCCTTTAGTGTCCCTTTTTATAAAAAGAATGTTTATAAAAAAAAAACATTAACCATTTTAAAAGAAACACACGGGTTCCCTTGAAAAAGACACAGAAAAGACAATTCAATTTGTTACAAATACAAATTTCTGAAAACCAAAAACTAAGACCACTTTTAAAAAGTTTTATGTTTTAAAATTTCTGTGTAGAGCCAACAATAAACCTAGTAAAGTTCCCGGCAAAATAATCTGATGTTTGGTAATACTAAAAAGAAGGAAAACATTTTTTTTAAAAAGTTAGAAAAAAAGTAGTTAATAAAAAAAATAAAATCACCTTATTTCCTTTAACCTTTTCCTTTAACCCAGTCCTCTTGGAGCATTGCAATGAACCCCCTAATTTTCCTAATTTTTTCATTAACATTTCCATTTTTTTTCCCTTGCACCCTTTTTTTTGTCCCTTTCCAAAAAGCGGGGCCCGGGGGGCAAAATTTTCCCATTGACTTTGCCCCAGATTCGCTCACCCTTGGGCCTTTGGAAAACATTCAAAAAATCCCCCGGCCTTTTCCCCGGGCCCCCTTTTTCCCCCCCCTTTTGTTTTTCCATATTAACTTCCCCTTTTTTTAAAAGGGTCCTTTTTTTTCCACTTTTTTTGCCCCTTTTTCGCACCCAAAACGAGGTTGGCCGGGTGACAATTTCCCTCGATTGTTCGAGGGTTTCCCTTTCGTGCTTTAAACTTTTTCCTTCCCCCGGCACCCGTTTTTTTTCATTTAATTTGGGGGCGTTTCAGCTCCAGCCCCCCCTCTTGCACCCCCCGTTTCAAATAAAATCTCAAGTTCACCCTTTAACTCCAAAAAATCTTTGAAAGGGGGATTTTGCCTTTTTGTTTCGGGCCTTTTTGGGGTGGGGTTCCCAAAACATCTTCCGTTTCTTTTTTCCTGACCCAAATTTTTTTTTGGGGGGGTGTTTTGGGGTTTGAATTTGGGTGACCCACCTCCTTTTTTTTCTCTGCTTACTGCAAGTGGAAATTTAAAAAATCCTTTTTCCTGGGGACTTCCTTCCCCACCCCGCCCTTCCCTTTTCAATTAAAAAAGCCCAAAAAAAAAAACTTTTTGATTTATTTTAGTTCATTTAAAATTCCTAGGAAATTTTGGCTTTCCCCACCGGGTTTCACTAAAAAATTAAGTTTTCCCCGTCAACTTCCAAGATTTTTTTTTTGTTTTAAATATGCGACCCTCTAATTTAAACGTTTTTACTTTTCTTGGCTGCAAAATCAAAATGTTCTCCAGAAATTAAGAAAACATCCCCTCAAACCCCTTGAAGCCTTCCCTTTTTTCTGGGGTTTCTAAATTTTAAAAATATCCGCCAAAAACTTTTACTGCCATTTGGGGTTTTTTTTCCCTCTTTTTTTAAAAATTAACTTCGCCCGCCCGGCATGCTGGTAATCGAATCACTGATGTCCTTTCCTCTGAGACTAGAAAAGAACGCGCCTTTAGGAGGAAGTGTATCTTCATCAAACCTTTCCCAACTGTTCATGTACTCATAAGGGTAAACGCCCTTTCTAACAAGAGTTGAGTCAAAATATTCTTCCGTTATTGGGCAGGACTTTAAGGACATAGCCAGTGACTCTAATGAACCCATCATGTGTTGCATAGAGTCATAAAAAGCCATGTTATTTAGATTAAAGCACATGTACTTTTCTGATGACTGTGCAATGCATGACACCCTGAAGGCATCGTCCACTGCTTTCATTATAAGATGAGAGTCGTAACCTCGCAAGTTATGAAAGAAGATGGGCAGCTTCCATGTCTTAGGATCAAACTTTAGTTGAAGATTGCATTTACTGTGCGCTGCTCCTCTGAACTTTCCGCTAATGTGATCATGGTCTCTTACTGTTGGATTCTCTGCGTCTGATGAGAGACCTAAACCACAAATCCAACAGTGAGTGGCTGCGTCATACAGTTCTTGGGCTTCAGGCGTCATCTTGATTTCAGATAAATTCAGATTATTAGAACAGTCATTACGCACTTTCTGCATGCGTTCTAAGAAGTATTTTGCAGCATTAGGCCCTCTATATAATTCTGGCTCTGAATGAACGCCATCCGACCTGACAATAATGAAAGCAAATGAACAAATCTGATGATTACTCATTAAGACTGTTTTTCGAAGTTTTTGTGGCGCTGGCCCTTCATAAGGAACAATGAGTGATTCAAAGTCTGCGTAAACAACATATGGAGAATTTTGCATCCGTTTCCAGTTCTTAAAACTAACTTTAGATCCGGGTGGGGGCGTAATTAGTTCTGTATTACAGTCAACTGGGCCAATACAATGTTTCTTATGTTCGCTTGCGGCTTGAACAGATGGCATTCTTGTTAAACATTTTCTGCAGAATTCTTGTTTGTGCCCATCTTTTGAAGTATGCTGCATTAGTTTACTCATTGTTCGTATCAATGTGTAATGCGGTAGCCCTGCTGGTGAAAACATCAGTAGTAAGTCAACATGATTTTTGTCTGGTTCGCCAATTGTTGGGCTGTTCTTAGACACTTTAATCGGCAGTAGATTTGTTTCCTCATCCCATGTGTATACATTAACAGTTATTGGTTTGTTTTGTTCTTCAAACCGATCAATGGAATCCACGCTAACAGGAAAGGACACCCCACTAAAGTTAAGATCATTGATGTAAGGACGATAGTTAGACACTCTCTCTGCGTTTTTGCGGATATAATGCAGCCTTGCAAGAACACACCACATAAAACATTTGTTGTCTGTATTCTTTATGTTTAGAACTGCTTTTTTTGCAACTAATGCTGGAGGTAGTGGAATGTAAGCCTTACCAACAATCGGCGCATACTTAGCCTGTTTTAATCTGATCTCTAAGACTTCGCCCTCTGACCAACCAGAGCCTCTCATTTTGGCTTCTTCGGCGGCAGCGTCAAACTGTGTAAGCAGTTCGTCTGCCCAACCGGGTGTTAAGTCATTATGAGAAAGAATAGTCTGTTGTTTAGTCGAGACCCAGACTTCTAGATTTTCTTCATTTATTGTTACATAGTCGATTAAAACAGCTAACATTACTTTAACTGGCGGGTCTATTATTAGTTTACTTGGAACTTGAGAAATAGCATGTACAACGCTTGCCTGTACGTTTGTTGGATCAATGACTTCTAGATCAATATCATTCAGTGCTCTTGATAAACGCTCTCTCTCAAGCATTCCTTCAAACAATTCGTCTGGTCCTTCATATATCTTAGCCATGTTGAGTTTCTTTTCTAACTCAAAATATTTATTTAAATTAAAAAAAAAAAATTTATCAGAATCAATATCAACGGTCTTTTTGTGCTTGGACTCATAAACTAAAGTATAAACACCCTTCGATGTTGTTACTGTGAGCTGTTTAGAACAGAGTTTAATGTTTCGTTTACTTTTTTTAAGCATTCCTTTTTTATCTGCTCGGCGTCTGGCTGTTGAGAAAAAGTTGTCCTCGCCTTTCTTTGAAGATCAAACTTTTGTCTTTTGTAGTCATCAAAATCGGTCTGTAAACGATTAAATTCTTCATCCGTGATGTTTGAGTCAACAAGCGCTTTATTTATTGTCAGTTTAAACGAACTAAGTTTAGCTGTTATTAGTTGAACATAGCTGTGTGCTTTTGGAGTTTAGTTTTTTAATTTTTTGCTAGCAGCACCTACAGCTAATGAACACAGACCAAGAGCCAAAGACAACCACCTAGAGGTAAAGCCGCGGGTGCGCCTATGCCCGTTGCTAAGAGACCTACACTCGTTCCTGCTGATAGAGCGCTTATAGTTGATGTTCCAGTATTAACATAAGTAACAGCATTAAAGGCAGCAGAATACCTTCGTTTGGTTTTGCTGTATTTTGAAAGGTCTTGCTCTAGTTTTTGTTGCATTTGCGTAATGTTTGTTAATCTAAAGGTTTTTATGTTAGGGGTTTCTACTATCTCTTCTTTTGGCGGCGCTGTAGGCACATTTGGATAAACCTGAACAGACATGCTTTTTATAAAATAAAAATAATTTAGTATTGTATATCTTTTAATCTGTTATTTTCAATATTCAGCTGCGCATCATATATTAAAAACAAATGTACATTAAGCGGTTTATCGGCTTCTTCTTCTTTATCAATTTGAATGTTTATTACGTCTCTCACAGGTCTCCCGCTTCCATGCAACTGATTATCCTCTGTTGACCTTAGGTCAATCCATAAAACCGTATTTTGTTGTTAAATAATCATCAAGCCTAACATTGTGAAGATGTAAATCTTTAGACACAAGGTCAACTGTTGGATTTCTACACCTCCCCCCCAAACAGTTTTCTTATTTCATCAAAATGCTGATAAGGTTTAAGCCCGCTAGCGGTAGATTTGGTTAGGACTACCCTCAATCGAACATTGTACTTTCGTTATTTTAGGATTAAAAACTTTTCACTTCCTCTTTTGAACGGTTCTTCATCTTCGCACAGCAATAAAATACCTTTAAGCGATCTTGCTGCGACACTAAAACTAAAATTCCATATAGCGTCTGCCCTGCTTCTGGGATATGTTGTATGATGAATCACTCTTTCGTAATATATTGCTAATTTTGACTGATATTGTCGTTCAATCAGCCTTGCTAAATTAGGGTTGCTAACAACGTCAAACTCTAACGAGATGTCAGAAATGCTGTACTTTGCTTCGGTGTCTGATGATTTAATAACGCGTTTGTATTCATTAAAAGTTAGTTCATATGACAATCTGTCTTTTAATGCTCCTTGAAAGTACGGCGCATGCGCTTTACAAACTCAAATCTAAGGGATGGAAAAGCGATTTCGTACGCAAAATTTACTGCTACATACTTTTTGCCGTCTTTAATATCTGCGGCGCCTATTCTATGTTTTAGTGCTTCTTCATTTTCGATTCCTTGAAACGCAAGATCAGCCCTTTCATTCCCGGTTAGCCATAGATCAGAATAGGTTAAAAATATGTCTGCATTGTGTAAAAGAAAATATTTCTTGCCCTCAAGTTTTATAGAAATTTTCTTAACGATTGCCCGCCCCAGATTCTGTACAACTGTTCTGTTAGGGTCTGTTGTTGAAGCGAGTTCTATTTTGAAAGTAAGACGCGCAGAGCCTGGCACAATCACTTCATCTGCTCCTAGGTCCGGAATTTACAGTAGATTTGATTGCATCAAATAATGGTTAAATTTGGAACAGTAATATTCCGCTTATTTCCTTACGCCAAAGGGCTCTTCAGCTTCAAATGCGGGTCAAGAAACGACCTATGTTTGTGTGACATTTTTTATAAAACAAAATAAAAATAGTTAAATTAATAAAAACATAGGCATGAAGATGAAAGATTATAATGTTTTGATCCTGGAGACGACATATAAATGACCCTTTTTCAACATCTCGGCTCTCTTGCGTGTGAATAATGAAAGTAAGGTCAAAACAATCCCCCAAAGTTTACCAAGAACCTCCCGGAAATTTATAGACCCTAATGATTTTGAAGTTAAAAAGATGACCATTTGTTTGTGAGGAGCGACAAGGACAATTTTGTTCAGTTTCATCTAAACCAGACTCATCAAAGTTTTTAAAAAAGAGTACAAATTAACAAAGGCTCAGTGTGTGAGGATCAAAATCGCCTTGGCATTGCTAAACCAAAATTAGATAGGGATGAGTTGCTAAACTTCAAACACACTGCAAGAACTTCCAACAGCTAACCAAATACAAAACATGGAACTTAAAGAATAAAATTCAGTCGGCAGTTTGAAAAAATTTAAATGCAATAGAGGCGGGAAACCAGTTTTCAGAGAAAACAGTAAAGACTATACACGCTCACCACTACCCATGCGAGAATAGGGGCCCCTTGATCATGCTTTAAGAGCCATTAGAGGCGAATTAACAAACAATTTAGAAAAACTGGGTGAAATAGATGAGCATATAAAAAGAGAAAAAGAAAAACTCGTTGAGGCTGATGACGCCAACTTAGGGCCCTGATATTAAGAAAGAATAACCCAAAGACTAAAAGATCTTGAACAAGAGAGATCAGCAAGACTAGAAGTGTTGTCTACTAACCGAGAACAAATTTCGAACTCAGTGAGCAGAATAAAAGAAACTATCCAAAGAATTTTATATGAAGACACAACGCTAGCAGAAGAAAAACGAACACTGTTTAGAGAGCAGGGAGTCACATTAGCAAGCGTTATAACAGCCTTAGGATTTGCAATAAGCACACTGGTGTTGGCTATTACAGGCGGCGGTGGTCAAAGTCCAGTGCCTCCATCGCCATCGCCTCCACCTGATAAATCATGGGTTAAAAAAACAGCTTGATCATCTTGCGAGTTTATTAAAAAAATTAGCTGGTAAAGCTATAGACTCTTTACCTGGTATATTAGGAGGTATTGTTAGCTGGCTTTTGTCTACTGCAAGCAAAGTAGTTGGCTTTATGGCCGAGCACTTATGGGCATTAGTTCTCTTAATAGTTGGGTTAATATTTAGTAAAATAAAGACCGAGTAATCCTAGGCCAGTTAATCCAAGAACAAGCGCTGTCTTTTCATATTCATGGTCATCGCGAACAGAGTCCGCGAGCTTTGCTGAGTCTTCAATGGCCTTTGGGCTTTGGGCCGCGGGGATTGGATGACTTATTCTTGGGGGTCATCTTGTTTTTTTACTGCTTGCAATATTACTGGCTCAGAATTTATGTCGTTTTGTCCAACCTTCTGTTCATTTCCTGCAACAAGAATTTCATTGTTGTAGTTCATTATTGTTCCTACCTGGAGTCTGAGGTCAGAAGGTAGCATGTATAAACCAGTGCCAACAGCAAAGTCTACTTTTGATCTTGCGTATTGTAAAACATTTGGTACCTTTTTATACTTGAAGGTAAATCAACTGTAGAATTAATGGCGTCCTCTAAATTTGCTAAGTATTGTTTTTGTGCATCAAAGCCAGTAGAAGGATCAGTTATGCTCGATCTTGCCTGTGCTTGTGAACCTAGCAAACACCAAACGTAAGTACGAATAGAGTCATTTATTCGTTCTATTCCTGCTTTAGTTAGGCCTTTAGAAGTGTCTAAGATAAATGTTGTCCATGCTGTTTTTATGCTCTTGCTCTATGGACCCGAGGTGAACAGCTGTGCCTGAAGAGAAAGATGTGTAAGGAGGATTCCAATCATACTTATACTTTCTGTGCACGCCCCAATAATAAGGGTGCCTAAGCCATGATTAAGATCCGACTTTTGTCTAAAGTCTGTCTTGATGTTAATATTGAATTCGTTACAGATTCTTTCAAAAGCCTTCATGTCTATTCTGTTGCTGAATGGATTAAACGGTTTGTCATTTGGCAATGGCGCTTGCAATTCAGTCAAAAATACGTCTGAAGGTGTAATAAAAATGAAATCTATACACTGACCTAACCAAAGGATTAGGATGATTTAAGTGATCAGCATACGACACTCCACACCCAGTTGATGCACAAAACACAGCAAAGTTTAACTGGTTCTGATAAAACTGCATCGGATGACTGAACCACACTTTCGCGATGTAGTCTTTTTTAATAGGGGGGTTAAGATATCTGCTTAATGGAGTACTTACCTTTTTATGAAAGGTGTCAGTCTGGTCACAGAAATGTCGAGGGTGTCAGTTGTTATATTTTTAAGATTGTAGTGCGGCCCAACAGAATATTTTGCATCAGTATATTTGAATGCACTCATTTTTAATTTGTTTTAAAAATGTTTGTAACAATAACAACTCAAGACCGCCCTTCGTTTTTAGAACATGCTATTAATAACGAATGCGGAACCAGAACGGTCGCGCTCCCTGAAATTCTAAAAGTCGTTGTTTAATATAAGCAAGCCAGGAAAATAAGGTTTAAAAGTTGACAAAACAGGGGCCAAAGTTGCCAGTAACAATACCTA
>JAFLJL010003910.1:0-14989 GCA_018398815.1 Conus ventricosus | reverse complement strand
GGGAACTTGCTTTTCCCACGATCTGGGGATACACTGGAAGTCGGGATACTTCATGATCTCCACGATTGGTTTTCGAGTCATCTCCGCTTTTTATTCAAAATTTTTTGGCAGAACGACAGTTTCAGGTCCGGGTTGCACCACTCTCTCTGATGTCCACGAGCAGGAGTTGGGTGTTCCACAGGGGAGCATACTATCTCCTGCCCTCTTTAGTATTAAGATCAATAACATTGTTCAATCAGTTCAGCGGGGTTCAGACTGCTCATTGTTTGTGGATGATTTTGCTGTCTACGCAACTGGAAGCCTGTACCCGAGTGTCCAGCGCAGGCTCCAGCTTTGCGTAGATAAAATCCATCGGTGGGCGGATGAAAACGGTTTCACCTTTTCTGCTACAAAAACCCAGTGTATTCACTTCCATAATTTCCGTCAGTTTTTTCCAGATCCGGAACTTCAAGTAGGGAAATCTGCCATTCCAGCTGTTAAAGAGGCCCAAATTTCTGGGAGTTATTTTTGACCAGAACTTAACTTTCTCAGCCACATCAAAAACCTCAAAATTGCTTGCCAGAAAGCACTTAATATTCTGCGGGTCGTTGCGCACACCGACTGGGGCGCTGATAAGAAAACTTTGCTGCACCTCTACAGAGCCTTGGTCCGTTCCAACTGGACTACGGTTGTGCTGTGTACGGCTCCGCAAGATCGTCTTACCTCAAACTCTTGGACCCTATCCACCATCAAGGGCTTCGTCTCTGACTTGGAGCGTTCCGCACCACCCCTGTGTACAGCCTGTACGCAGAGGCGGGTGAACCTTCACTGTCCAACCGCAGGCTGAAACTGTCTTTGAATTATTATATCCGACTGTTCTCAGAACCGCAGAATCCTGCCTATGACTGTGTCTTTGACCCTCCGTTCCAAAGTAAGTTTGAAAACAACCCTAAATGTATTCCGCCGTTTGGTCTTCGTATGCAGCCTCACGTGCGGAATGCAGGTCTAGACCTAGGTGTAGTATCTGATTTTTCCAAGTTTCCGGATCAACCACCGTGGACCTTTTTCACACCAGAGATTCGTTTTGATCTTGCAGCTTTTCGCAAAGAGTCTACCAGCTCTCTGGCGTACAAGGCATTGTATGCTGAGCTCTGTTTGAAATTTCCATCCTGTCAAAAAGTTTTCACTGACGGTTCCAAGTCTGGAGATGGAGTGGCCTGTGCAGCCTACTGCCCTGGGGCTCCTTCTCAGATACTGTTGGAACATATTCATTCAGATGCTTCTGTCTATTCTGCTGAACTTACTGCTCTAGTTTTGGCTTTGAAGATAATCTCACATTCTTCAAAGAGGGACTTTCTGGTTCTGTCGGATTCGCTGTCAGCTTTGGAGGCCATAGCTGGCAGCAACTTTCAGCATCCAGAACTTTTACTTTTTTTTGAACTTTTTAGTAAGTTGAAGGCGGACAGTTACAACATTACTCTTGCTTGGGTTCCTGGTCATGTGGCATCGGCGGGAACGAAATGGTTGATCGTTTAGCCAAGAACGCCACAAGAGAGAAACTGTCCAACACTTATATCCCTGCTCAGATGTGAAACCCAAAATTAACGATTATGTGAGAGACCTCTGGCAGAAGGATTGGAACACACAGACGAATAACAAACTCTTTCAGATCCGTCCAAACCTTAAGGACTTCCTCCATCTACGTCGGGTGGTCGTAAAGAGGAAAACGGTTCTGTGCCGGCTGCACACCGGCCATTCGTATTTTACCCATTCTTACCTTTTAAAGAGTGAGGAAGCTCCGTGGTGCATTCCATGTCATGGCCACTCACAATGAAACATGTTCTTTTAGAATGTTGGGACTTGCACGATGTGAGACACAAACATTTTACAGCGGAGTCCATGAAGATCCTGTTCAGGGATGTCCCGCCTGACGTGATCCTTGAGTTTTTGAGAGAGATTAACATTTTTTCATCTGATTTAAGATTTTACGGCAGAAACATTTTTAACAAGTTTCTGGTGCGTTTGTAGACGATGTCATTTAACGAGATGTGTGAAAGTTGTTTTTTTTTTTTTTTTTTTTTTTTTTTTTTCATGACTGGTGAGTTGATTTTAACGTGGTGACAGCCCTGATGTGGCCCTCTGCGGTCGGCTGGGCTATAAGCAACATTATCTTATCTTATCTCATCAGTTTAAAGAAGTCTTTTTCTGCAGCGTCAGTGGCTTGGGTTCTAAGATCAGTGTTCTTCTTGATGTATGGTCTCATAAAAGGCTCTTGATCACAGATATTATTCTGTGAACAGCTGTCAGCTTTAATCCATGTCTTAAGTAAAACTGTAGGAGTCTGTAATGACACACATACTTAGTTTTGTGCCTAAGATTGGGAACAAGTTTAGGCAGTTCGATAGGACTCATCTTTAATCTTTCTGCGGCTAGGGGGTAATCGTTGTGGAGATCGTGTAATTCTTTAGGATATTCTAAGTCTACTTCCAAGATTAGTCCTGCTGGATTATCAGGCGTAAGCTGTGACAACATGCCTAACACATTGTTAACATCATGAGGCCCTTTTATCATTTTAAAGGTTCTCAGTGGGAGCGGTTGACTCATGGCCCATCCATACAGATTGTTAGCGTCTAAGTACATTAGATAGTTGGATGGTTTAGTGGGATCATAATCGTCTAAATATTTGTTGTTGGCTTTGCAGTAAGGATGTGAGGCCATGCTAATACCTCCCCTCAGCCCATCTTCAATCATCTGGAGTGTGGGTAGATCAGATATTAAGTCAATCTGGATGTTTGTAGACTTTAAGAAAGCGTCCCAAGATAACCCTGGGGCAGAGATGTAATGTGATGAGTCTAAGTTGTAATGTTTCATGCATGTAGATCTGTAATTCTGAAAGACGTCTGCCAATAAACACACGTCAGCCAATAAATATTGATCATGATAGTCGCCATCGTTTCACAGTGTAATTCTGTCCAGGCTTTCTGAGCGTATTCATATTCAGAGTCAGTTATGTCTTTGCCTCTAAGACTAGAAAAGAAAGCGCCTTTAGGAGGAAGTGAGTCGTCGTCAAACCTGTCCCACGAGTTCATGTATTCATAAGGATAAACTCCTTTACGCACTAAAGATGGATCAAAATATTTTTTAGTGATTGGAAAGTCTTGTAGAGATCCCGCTAATTTATCTAAAACTAGCCATCAGATGTTGGGCTGAGTCATAAAAGGATAAAGAGTCAAGAGTAAAAGTCATGTACTTTTCTGAAGACTGTGCAATGCAGGTAACCCTCTTATATTCAGAAGTCACTGCTTGCATGATGAAATGAGAATCGTAGCCTCGTAGGTTATGAAAGAAGATAGGCAGTTTCCATGTCTTAGGGTCAACCTTAAGCTGAAGATTACAATTGTTGTGCGCAGCCCCTCTGAACTTTCCAGTAATGTGATCGTGGTCTCTTACTGCGTTGCCTAATAATTCTTTATTACATATCCAACAGTGCGTAGATGAGTCATAGCGTTTTTGGGCTTCAGGAGTCATAACAATGTCTGAAAGATTTAGTTGGTTGGATAACTGATTGCGAGTTGTTTCATCTGCTCTAAAAATCTACTAGCTGCGTTGGGACCTCTGTAAATCTCGGGTGTTGTGTGTTGACCGTCTGACCTAACAACAATAAAAGCATAAGAAACAGATCTGATGGTGGGTTAATAAGGTTGTTTTTTGTTCTTGCTGTTGTGGGCCGTAGTACTGTGGTAAGATTGATTCAAAGTCAGCATAAACCACGTACGGGCTCATCTGCATTTTGTGTATATTCTTAAAAACTAACCTTAGACCCAGGCTTAGGTGTGAGGAGTTTGGTTTCACAGTCTACAAAACTTTTACAATGTGTTTTATGTTCGGCAGCTGCTTCTATAGTTGGATTCTGACCAGACACCTTCTACAAATATCTTGTTTAGATTTATGCTTTATGTATATTCTAACAGTCTGCTTATTGTTCTGATTAATACATAATGACTCTTTGTACTATCTGTAAACAGTATCAAGTCTACATGTTTGTTAAGGGGATCGCCAAAAGTAGGAGCGTTGGGAGAAACCCTTAGGGCCACTAGATTGGCTTCTACAGACCATTCGTATAACGTTTACGGTGATTGGTTTGTTTTGCTCTTCAAACTGAGATATACTTTCTATACTCACTGGAAAGGTTATGTTATCAAAGTTCAGCTCTTGCTTATATTGTTCATAATTGGAAACTCTGTTTGCATGATTTTTAACAGGATGTAAATGCGCTAAAACACACCACATAAAACACATGTTGTCATAATTATGTATGTTTAAGACTGCTCGTTTTAAAACTAACTCTTTTGGGAGAGGAAGGTAAGAATTGCCAACTATAGGATAGAACTTTGTTTGTCTCAATTTGATTTCAAGGACTGTCCCTTTAGACCAGCCAGAACCCCTTAACTTTGCCTCCTCACTTGCATGGTTAAACTGTGTAAGCATGTAGTCAGCCAGTTAGAGTTAAAGTCGTGATAGCTGATTACTTCTTTCTGTTTTAGTTGAAACCCAACTGGCATGTTACTATCATCAGGCTTATATAATCAATCAGAATGGTCAACAGCACTTTTACTGGCGGCTCGCGTTGAAGAGACTCTGGGATTTTAGAGATAGCATGTGCTACGCTTTCATGAACGTTTGTAGGGTTAATGATGTCCATGTCTACTTTACTAAACGCATTGCTTAATTGTTTGTCACTACCAAATATTTCTTCCATTGTATATAGTTTTCCGTCCTCGAATTTACTTGTGGTCGTCATTTTTAAAGCCACAATATTTACGTAGATTAAAAAAAAATAAATGTAAATAAAAGTAAGTAAACACGCTTTTTATTCTTCGCCCAAGCGCTGCAACACTTCAAGGCACGTTAGCCTTACAATAACACCCGCTAATATTTTAGCTTTTTCTGAATCACTACAGGCAATGTTCATCACTTTGATTGCTTCGTTAAATAGTTCACTATGATCTTTTATTATATTGTTTACATCATTCTCAAACCCAAATTCACTAAAATCAATGTTTAATACTTTCATTGTTTCGTCAAATAGTTCATTACAATTCTTTAAATCAGATTCACTGAGTTCGGCAGCCATTTTTTTAATCTAAAATAAATAAAAAATAATTGTAAATTCAACTGTTATTTATAGTCTTTTCTAATCGTAAAACCTAATCTTCATTAAAAGCGAATATAATTCTTTCAGAGTCAGTAGAAACAGTCGGATCAACATCTTCATGAGCTATATAATCAATTAAATGGCAAACAACTTTATAGCTGGTTGGGGCCAAGAATCTGGTATTTCACTGATGGCCTTCTTCACGTTTTCTCGAATCTTTATGTGATTAAAAAGATTAGTAATTGATTCTTCAAACCTGTTTTTTAACTCTTCCCTATCTGCCTTCCAATCCAGCGCGTAAAAGCATATTAATAAGCTTTTTAATGTCTTTGGGCTTCATTTTTTAAACACAAATAAAATTATAAATTAAAAAATTAATTAGTTTCTCTCTCTGTCTGTCTGTCTGTCTGTCTGTTTCCGTCTTTGTTTGTCTGTCTGTCTCCACCTCTCTCTCTGTACACACACACACACACACACACACACGAAAATCATTTACACAATAGACAGGGCGGTGCTTGTGGGGGAAAGTGAAAGGGGCTTTTTGTGGTTCACACTTGAACGACGTAAATTCGAGACAGCCACCAAAAGCACTTATCAAAGTCCTGAATATTGATCACAGGATCTCTTTCAAAGTTCTCTCAGCGGCCGTCTGAGACAGCCTTTAAGCAGGTGAATTGAAACGGTGAAGCGGGTGAATAGGTGAAACGTTGAAGCAGCCAACCACAACAGCAAAAGTCATTTCATTGTACACAAAGTCATGGACAGGAGTGAGAATGTCAGCAGGTAGGCTACCGCTCACGCGTGAGCGGTTCTATTTTTAGGCTGTGCTTCGGTGGTCGCCTTCCACCGTTCACGCGTGAGCGGTTACTGGGATTGCTGGAGCTCGCTTGTACTTGCTATGTGCGGATCTTGTCTCCAGTAGAGAATGTAAATATGTTCGTTCACGATCACCCACATTATTCTGCACGGAAACCCCCGTTTCAATGTGCTAATTACGTCAATATTTGGCAGTTTTGAGGTGTTAATTTTGTTTAGAAACGGGTGTTGATTTTGGCCAAAACTGATATGAGATGGACGTGATTTGTATGTGAAAAAGGGGGTTTTCGTGCAAAATAAGATGGGTGGTCGTGAACCTGCATATTTACATTCTCTAGTCTGAATGGAAGGAATAGAAATTTTTTTTTTAATAGTAGACGAGACTTCACTGAACAAGATTAGAACTAGAAGACAAGTGAATGGAACAGAAGGAAATTAAGAGCAGGCAGAAAAGGAAATATTAGACTAGATTATTCTTGCACTTTTTTTAAAAAAGCTTTTATGTTTACTGAAATATACTTTTTTCGTGAACATAGTGACGCATATATTTTAACAATAATTTCCCCCCTATATGTGACAAGTAATGCAGTTCAGGAGTATGAGAACAAACTGTCTAGAGCTACAACAAAACTTGGATCTTAGCATTGTAATATTCAGTCGTACAGAGACGAAGAGAAGATTGGAAGCAGGCAGTTTGTTTTACTTGGCAACGTTCCCATAACCCTTCGTGCATTCTATTTACATAAAGAACGATTATCCAATATGAACAGCATGGGAATTGCTTCCCTTAGACTGGTAATAGAATCCGTCTGCTATGACGAACTTATCCTACAACTCCCTTTTTGAAAAGTAGTTAATGTCTTTTTCAAATTTACAATCATTGTGATAAATTAATAAGAAATGTATTCGGCTCTTATTTTGTCTATTTTCTTTCATGTACTTCTTTCTTCTTTCATATTTGTTGTCCTTGGTATGATGTTAGTTTTGAAGTGTTTATAATTTCACGAAGAATGTACATCGTTATTTCATATTCTAGTCTGTTCAACCTTTCCAAGTGTCATAGAGTCACATGCCATACTAAAGGACTTTGAAAACAATATAAGTATGCTAACTTCCTTTTTTTTTTTGTAATGAAATATGTAATTGTTGATAACTGTAAGTAATTTTAAACTATAAAACTGGAACCATTCAAAAATAACATTTAAAGTCTGTCATTTAAACTTTAAATAGAACAGAAGCGTAGTCTATGTGTTTTTGTGTGTGTCTGTTCACAAACACTGTTGTGTCTCATTTCTATAAATCAAGTCGTTGGGGTTTCTTGATTATTCTTTGGGACTTGCGGAGCGCTCCTGTGGTGTTTGGGGTTGGAGATACTGGACCAGGTGTTGACACTGGGACAGGAGATCGCTGTTGAGTTGTGGGTGGAACTTTTTGTGGCGATCGCTGTAGTGCTGAAGACAAAGGTGTTGACGCGTAACCGCAGCCGTGGTGGGTGTTCCTTGCCTGGGTTGTACATCATTTGACGTTGCTACTAAGTGCGTTCTGTTGCGTCTGATGGGACCAGTTTCTGTCCAAACAATGTAGGAACGTGGGTTGTGGTGTTTTGACAACACTTCTCCCGACTTGTCATGTCTTTGACAAATACAGTGTCACCAGGTTTCAGGGGTGTTGCTTCCCTGGCTGCATGACGGTCGTTGAAGTTGTTGCATTGCTTTTGTTTCATGTACTGTTCTTTCTGTTTGATGGAAGAGTGATCAGGGTTTTGGGGGAGTAGATGGGATGGAAGAATGGGGATTTTTGTCTTTAATTTTCTTCCATTAGGAGCTCACTGGGGGACTTGCCATTTTGCAGTGGACTTGACCTGTAGAGGAGAAGTGCATTGTAGGGGTCTTTCGCTTTCTTGAGCAGATTCTTCACAGTTTGTACAGCTCTTTCAGCCTCTCCATTACTTTGGGGGTAATGAGGAGAGCTTGTGGTATGTGTGAACCCAAAGTCAGCAGCAAATTTGTGGAATTCTGTGCTGGCAAATTGTGGACCATTGTCAGACATGACCACGTCAGGGATGCCATTGACAGAGAAAATGCTTTTTAGTTTACTGATGAGGTTGCTGCTTGTTTGGTTGTCAGGGCGATGTAACTCTGGCCAGCGAGAGTAATAGTCCACCACACTGACAAAGGTCTTGCCTTGAAACTCAAACAGATCCATGCCGAGCCTAGACCAAGGTCGTTCAGGGAAGGAAGAAGGTAGAAGGGGTTCCTTATGTGTTGGTCTGTGTTTGGCACAGATATTGCAATTTTTTACGAGATCTTCAATTTCTGTAGAGATATGAGGCCACCAAATTGAGAATGAAGCAAGTGCTCGGCATTTCACAATTCCGAGGTGTCCCGCATGAATGCGGTTGAGCATTTCAATCCTCATGTCCCGAGGAATGACAATTCTGTCATCAAACAACAAGAGGTCTTCAACTATGGTCAGATGTTCTCTATTTGTCCAGTACTGCTTGAGAAGTGGTGACTCTGGCATGTAGGCGGGCCATCCATTGATGCAGTTTTCTCAGACTTTAGTTGTTTCAGGATCTGATTTCTGCAATTCTTTGATTGTTTGCAGTTGGTTTGTTGAAGCCGGAAGACTGTCGATGGTTTGTTTGGCAAGTAGTGCTGCATCATCGACGAGGTTGATGTCTTCTTTTTCTGGTTGAGAATGCGGTGCACGTGATAGTGCATCTGCTGTCGTTTGATTCTTCCCGGCGACGTGCTGAATTTTTGGAGAAAATCGCGTGAGTCGCAGTCGAAATCGTTGAATGCGTGGAGGCATTTTGACGAGTTCTGTGGTTGACAGGAGGGGGACCAAAGGCTTGTGGTCAGTCTCAACTGTGAAGGTGAGTCCAAGGAGGTATTCGCTTAGTCTCTCACAGGCCCATGTGACTGCCAATGCTTCTTTTTCAATGACAGCATAGTTGCGTTCTGCGTCAGAAAGAGAGCGTGAAATGTAGCACACTGGGCGTCGTGAGTTGTCATCTTGTGTCTGGTATAATACAGCACCAAGGCCTGCATTGGAAGCGTCAGCCGCTACGAAGGTTTCACGCTCAGGGTTGTAGTGTGCAAGTACAGGAGGTGAAAGTAGAAGATTTCGTATTTGCTGGAACGCCATTTCCTGTTGATCACCCCACGTCCATTCAGTGTTCTTCGCATAAGAGACAGTGTAGAGGAGCTGTGATGCTGGCAAGATTGGGCATGAACTTGGCCAGTTGATTTGCCATGCCCAAGAAACGTTGAAGTTCTGTGCAGTTCATGGGTGAGGGGAAACTGTTGATAGCTTCCACTTTTTGCTGGATCCGGGCGGATGCCTGAGCGGTCAATGATGTGACCCAAGAAACGGATTGAGTCTTTCGAAAACTCACATTTGTCATTGAGTGTGATGCCAGCCTCCTGTAAGCGATTCAGGACTTCTCAAAGACGCTGATCATGAGTAGTTTGGTCTTCAGCATGGACCAGAACATCATCCATATGGCAGACGACGCCATCTAGATCGGTCAGGATTGCTGACATTGTCCGCTGAAATACTTCACTGGCTGAACTAATGCCAAATGAGAGTCGGTTGAAGCAGTAGTGTCCAAATGGGGTAATGAATGTTGTGTATAATTTGGATTGTTCAGCAAGAGGTATTTGCCAAAAACCACTTCTTGGCATCCAGTTTTGTAAAAACTTTGGAATTTGCAAGTTTTGCCAGGCTTTCGTCCACTGAAGCTATGGGATGAACTTCGCGTTGAACTGATTCATTCAGACGTGTCAGATCCACGCATAACCGTATTGATCCATTCGGTTTTGGAACCACAACAATCCCTGAGCACCAACTGGTGGGTTCTGTGACGGGTGAAATGACTTCTTCCCGCAGCATGCGGTCAATCTCTGTTTTAACTTTAAGGTAAGAGAGGATGTGCAATTTTGCGTGGAGCATAAATGCACACTGGTTTTGCATCAGGTTTGAGAGTGATGGATATAAGTTGTGTCCAGTTTGCCCAGGCGTGTTTGAAAGAGGCTAGGAAACTCACTTTTAAAGTCTGGAATTCCTGGATCGTTGATTTGATCGACGCGAGAGATCAGACCCAGCTTTACACAGGCTGTTCGACTGAGGAGGGAGCTGGATTGGCCTTTCAGAACATAAAGTGTTTCCTTTATTTCTTTGTCTTTGTGACGCAGTCGTGCTTGAAACGTACCCAGCACTGTGAGTTTGGTGTTACCTGGGCCTTTCAGCTGTTTTCGTGATTTGGTCAGCTTGTAAGAGTTGGCCCATTTTTCATCTACGACTGAAGCAGATGTGCCTGTATCCAGTTTGAAAACGTTGGACCTGCCATTTGTAATGACTTTTGCTGTCCAGGAGTCATCCTCTTGGAGATGAAAAATATTGCCTAGAAGTTCATCTTCTTCTTCAGGTGAAGTGTAGTAGTCTTCTTCTGATAATTGATGAACTGATTTTCGCCTGAAAGCTCGACTGTGATGTGCAGTGCTCCGGCAAACTGTTTTATAGTGTCCTCGTTTTTGGCATGAAGAACAAATTGCTGTAGGTGCAGGGCATTTATCTCGGGAGTGAGATTCTTTCCCGCAGTATCCACAGGATTTTCTTCAAATGCTGGAGTCTTAAAATATTTTATTGTTTCTGATTGCTGTTTGATGGCGTTGATGGCAGTATCTCCTCTAATTAATGTGTTGACTTTCTTTCCTTTCTTCTGCTTGTCTGCTGGTCTGTATCGCCTGACTGAGTGTTAAGTCAGCTTTTGCTTGAAGTTCATTTGAGAGACCATCATCAAATACATCAACAACAATTCGGTCTCGGATTAGTTCCTCTTTCAGTTGACCGTATTTGCAGTCTTCGGCTAGCTTGTACAAATCTTGAATGAAATTTTCAATTGTCTCTCCTGACTTCTGTGTTCTTTTGTTGAATTTGGCCCTGGCAACGATTGTGTTTTTTCCGTGCACCAAAGTAGCCATCAAACGCAGTCACAAGCGCGTCATGTTCAATCATGCTGTTCGTCAATGTTCATGGTTGACATGATATCATCTGCTACGTCTCCCATTGTATATAAGAAACAACTGACCTGTTCTTCTTGTGTTTTGTTCATCAAACCTGTACTGGTTCGGTAGCGCTGAAACTGTTGTTTCCATTTCGGCCAGCTGGCTGCTGTGCCGTCGAATGGCTTTGGAGGAGGGAGGTTGATTGGGCGTCGAACAGCTTTGTCGACCCTGTTTTCCATTTTCTTCTTAGGAGGGTGAATTTAGTTCAGTCACCGCTGCCACCATGTAATATTCAGTCGTACAGAGACGAAGAGAAGATTGGAAGCAGGCAGTTTGTTTTACTTGGCAACGTTCCCATAACCCTTCGCGCATCCTATTTACATAAAGAACGATTATCCAGTTTGAACAGCATGGGAATTGCTTCCCTTAGACTGGTAATAGAATCCGTCTGCTTATGACGAACTTATCCTACAAGCATCACACACAATAGTAAACATTCTACTGTGTTTAATAAGATCAAAGTCCAAATATTTGTTGGTGGTTTTTGAAAGATATATGTTTTTTTTTTCTTGCTGCTCTAGAGTATACTAGTTGATTTTTATGCATATTTTGTTTACTCTGCATGAATCTAAATTTCTTTTCATCAAAGGGGTATTAAAGCAAACTTTAAAGAAGATTTACCGTTCCGCTGAGCAATGAAACAAATTACAAAACAAAACACAATACGTTTCAACTTCTTTGGTCTTCTTCAGGCAGGGCAAACAACATTACAAGACAACAAAAACAAAGAACAAACAATGACTTATCTCCTCAAAATGGGCACAAAATGGATGTTTGTTGTTTGTATTCATTGTTTGGAATGTTGTGTGTCTTGCCTGGAGAAGACCAAAGAGGTCGAAACGCGTCGTGTGTTTGTAATTTGTTTGTCTCTTTCATTTTGTGGAACAGTAAATTTCTTCTTTAAGTTTGTTTCAGTTTCTGCCTGCGGTCATCTCACTTTGAAACAAACCAAAGTGGTACTGTTTGTCTCTATCATTGCAGCTTGCAGAAGGACCCCATGCCACCTTTTTTAACCTTCTGGTTCTGTTTGCCTTTGGAACATACCAAGAATAACAAAGGTAATGTTTTGTTGGTGTGCCTCCTCACTTGTTTCTTTTTCTACAGCTTTCATCAAAACTGATATCCTGTCTGTTCCTTGTTGTTTTGTTATCGCCGAGTGGTGGGCTTTTATTCGATGGAGTTCATCCAGACAATATCAGAGAAACCGCAGCCGAGGTTGCAGAGCATCAAGCTAACTTTATTTATTCCTAAACAGCATGTGCAACGTACAAGGGAAGTAATCAAGGAATAGAGAGGTGGACAATAAAGTATAGGTTGTCTTTCTTTACACAACACCTTCCCCTATTGCTTAACCCTCTTGCATTCGTTTCGCCCGTATCCGGCCGCTGTGTTTGTCTCCCCTGCTGTTCGTTCCGGCCGCAACCGGCCGTACGTGCCGCGTTACTTCCCTCACACACTGCGACCTTGTTAAAAGTCAGGGCTGGCCCAAAATAAACGTGCATCCCTGAGAGGGTCCAATGAAATCTTAGCAGTAGTATGGGGTGTGGGAAACAACTCAATCACCAAGACTAGGGTCGTGAACTGACCGCATTCCATTGCTGCAGACGGCATCGCCTTGTTTCTGAAAATGGCGTCTGCTAGCGCTTCTACTGACGCCGATTTTTTTGATTATACGAAAGAGGAGTTGGATGATATATTACAAGAAGTAGAAAGATATGAAAGAGAGGAGTTAAATGAAAGTGATGTGGATGTTTGAGGGGAAGAAGGGGGAGAAGAAGGCGAAGAAAGTGATGAAGATGATGATGCGCCTTTGTTTGGCGTTTGTGACCACGTGGCGACCGAAACCCTTCCGCACCTGTGGTTCACCTTTGAGGAAGAGACTGGGCCAAATAAATGATTTGCCAGACACAGATACACCTCTGGGTTATTTTTTCTCTTCCTGCTGCAGTTGGTTTTTTACCTACAGCTGCTGACCAGACGAAAACCCGTACGCCAGGCAGCAGATGGCAAAGCGGGGACAACCTTACCTACTTTGGCAGATACGACACCTGCGGAGAGCGCGCTGTCATGGACGTAAACCTCACATCAAGGCATGTGACGCTCCATCGCATGTAGTTAGTGAAAAGAAATCATTTCCCCCGTGCCACAAATAAAGGGAAAAATATTCATGTGGCTTGAAATAGTGTAGCGGGCGCCCCAAAATAATTGTGAGTAGACTCATTCAAGAAACGAATGGTCCCTTGGGTGAAAGTGACCACTGAGTGATAGTTTAACAAGGGCTGGTAAGGTAAGGTGCTGTCATGTGTTTTGAACACTGAGTATGCACTCACTAGGAAAGGGGGAAAGAGTCCCGTTTTAACCCAGCAGATGGCCTAGAGACTCGAACCTGTCAGGACGGTGGCCTCTTTGCTGACCAGTCATTACCAGTGAGCGATAGATAGTTTGGGGAAAGCTAAAAGGGAAAACTTAAAGAAGAGGAAAAAATTCATAAGTTGAATTGAGAAGCAGGTTACTTACACGAACCTTATTCGTGTTTCAGCCCTTCACCCTTTACCCTTCGCCCTTCACCCTTCATCTTTCACCCCGTGAGGTGGTTGAAGATGGCCATGGTGTGGGGAACACACCGTAGTTCAGCCCCAGCCAGTACCAACTCCAGGGAGAGGAGTTGAAGCTCGTCATTTCGCAAGAGACAGAGGAAGTCGCGGAAGAGAAGACGAGACTCGTATCTCCAGGACAAGAGAGTTCGAGGGGCAGTATATTGTCTCAGAGAGAGAGACAGGGAATTGAGAAAGCAGGGAAGCTTTTTACTTGAGGCAGGCAGGTCCTCAGTGATTACGGGAGTTATGTATTCTCCTGGTCCGGAATTTTGGGATAACGGAATGTGAAGGCCATAGCTTTATAGAAGCGGAACTAGATTATTTTATCTCTCAGTGTAAAGAGAGATACAAGTGTGAAGACTATTTTTCTCTCAGTGTAAAGAGAGATACATGTGTGAAGATTGATTATTTCTCTCAGTGTAAAGAGAGATACATGTGTGAAGATTGATTTGTCTCTCGGTGTGAGGAGAGATACATGTGTGCGGATTTATTTGTCTCTCAGTGCGGAGAGAGATACAGGTGTAAAATCTGTTTACAAGTTGTTGTTGTGATTAGTAAAGTGTTTTCCCTGAAGGAGAGGGGGAGAAGAAAAACATTCGGTAGTGCTCCTTTTGGGTGATTGGAAAGATTGCGTGTGCGTATGGAGTAAATGCTGTCATGAATGCGGGTATGCAAGAGTGACAGTGTGACAGTGGTGACCCGACGTTCCAGAGCGTGAGCAAAGATCTGGCCACTTTCCTTAAAGAAAGGCAAATTTGAAAACGTGGAGGAAATGTGTCAGATGGCTGATCAGTATTGTGTCGCTCACCCAGATAAGGGCGTGGCTAGAAAGGAGAATTTTCCATCTTTGAGTCTCATGCGTCATGTACTATCCCATCAGGACAGGGAAGTTACAGGAAAGGAAATCGGGGTCATTTTTGAGTCCTCAAGGATATACCTATCCTAGGAACGGACAGGGATCTTTCCGCGGTTCGAGTGACTTTCGTCAATACCAGTACTCACCGCCGGAAAGACCCGTTACTCCTCAGCAAACGTTCCGAGTCGTGGACAACGACCACCACGTAGACCTTTTGGGCCAGTTCGTGGACAAACAGAAGTTCACAAAATCAGTCGGCTGCCGATCAGACAATGCGATGTTTCTTTTGTGATGGCAAGTTCCATTTGAGGAAAAATTGCCCTTTCAAACCAAATGATTCAAAACCCGCATTAGTCTCCACTGATTGTGAAGAAGGCCTTGTTTGGCACCAGATCAATCTGTTGATGGACTGGTGCTAGAAAACGGAGCCATCAATGGATTGCAGGCTTCGGTTTTGCGAGACACTGGGTGCACTACTGCTGTGTACGGAAATCTTCGTCCTTCAAGACCAGTA
>JAFLJL010003909.1:12500-17098 GCA_018398815.1 Conus ventricosus | reverse complement strand
CGCCTGCAACAGTGGATTTAAAAGTCTCAGTGCGCAACTTAGTCAGCGGCCTACTGACTCAGAACTGGTGTCCATTTCACTGCGATTTTCAGACTTTATTCTTTCCAACTCAATTTGTTTCGCTAGAATCTCTGATTCCGCTTCTGCTCTTGGTCTGGCAGCTGCACTCTCTGCATCTGCTTTTGCTCTGGCAGCTGCACTCTCTGCATCTGCTTTAGCCTTTGACGCAGTGGTTTCTGCCTCTATACGTTCCTTTTCAAATTTCCTCCTTTCAGCCCTTTCATCTCTCTCAGTCTTCTGCTGAGTTTCAATGAATCTACGCAGTTCATCTCCTGTATATCCCAGTTTCTCCCTAAACTCATCAGTTTCTCAATGGGAGTAAAACTTTCTTCAGCCATTTCTTTTTTTCGATATGTTTTAGCACCACTAAAACAGTTATGCTTATAAACCCGGTAAAAGTTTGGTACACAGTTTATCTACTAAACGTTACGAGTACACCAACCAATGGTAGTGTTCCTAACACAAAGGAGCCTTAATCTTAAACCACAGATTCTGTGAGAGTTAAGACTAGAACCTCGTTCTTCGTATCTCTGAACGACCTTTGATTAATACAACCACCCTACACACAAGTCAATACTCAACACTCAAAGAACTAAAGGAAATAATTAGAAGAGCTAATTAAAATTGCCTTAGTGGACGCTTCGCCCCAGTACTACTCTAGTACTCCTTGTTTCCCTCCTGAAACTAATTTGGGCCATGCAATCCTGGCAGGCTCGCCACTTCGTCCAGGACGGGGGAAATCGGTGATGGTATTGCTTAAGTGCACTAAGTTGATGTATTATTAGTCAGGCTTAACACACCAAGGTTATCTTTGCACTCATACCGCATATGCACACTCATGCGCCCATCGAACATTCGCCTCTCTCTGGGAATGGGATGTCACGCATTCGTCTCTCTCCTAACACGACTGAGAACAAGAAATACAATTTCTATGCTACTTATAGTTAATCATGAACAATCAAATCACACACAATGAAATATCAGAACATAAAAGATCAATACTTCCTAATCCCGGGTTATAATAAAATGACTTCTTACCTGGCCAGGTTTTCACACACACAACCACGCTTTCACACCACACCACAGTTCTTGAAAAAAGTCTCTTCACGTCTTCTTCAGCACTGCTTGATGGTGATGCCCTTGGTTGACTGGCTCCAGGCTTCAGGACTGGGTCTTCGTGGTCGTCTCTGGGATCTCGACGTAGAACTCTTCTTCTTCGTCTTCTTCACCCACCTCTGGGTTCAAATTCAGTTTGTCTGTCTTCACCCACCTCTGGGCTTCAAACTTAGTTACCCTTCTCTTCCAGCTTGTCTTTAACTATAAGACCTTGCTGTCTCTTCTATCTCCCAGACCACGTTTCTCTCGACCCTTTCTCTGTCCTGCTCACTCCTCTCCTCTCTCTCTCTCTCTCTCCTCTGCCTTCTCTCTCTCTCTCCTGGTGTTGTTCTCCTTCACGTTGTTCTCCCTCAGTTTATATAGGGATGGAGACAAAGGATTCCCCTTCGGGCCATGCCTTTGTCATGCTGCTTCTCAAACCCCTAGTTCACAAGTACCCTGAATTCTCCATTCGCTACATTCTCCCACACATCAGCATTTACACACATCCCTACCTAACTGATTAGCAAACAAACACTTAGCACCAGATGGACATCGAAAATTCCCGCCGACTTCGGTGGTCACTTAACACAGTAATTATCTTAAGGAGGGCTACTACAACCTCCACACGCATTCAACCAGCCTGACAATAGAACCAACACAGTGACCCACGGCAATACCATCCGAACGAATCCAAGACTCCTGCTCTTCACTGACTGTTTACAAAAGAACCTTGGCTGACTGAGCATTTAGCGCTCACTTGGAGCGCTGAGGTCGTAGTGGTTACATCCCTTCCCCCTTTCGCCACCGGGCAGGTCCGAACTCTCTCCTAGGTGTCATCTGTCATCTGACCACTTCGCCTCCTTCACACAGTTCGGCCGTGTGCGATGGGTAAGGTACCCTGGTTAATTGGTCTATTACCTATTTGTATACTACGTACAACGTCCCTTTGCCTCCAAGCGTCTAATGCCTTTTGTGAGAGGTTTCACGCTCCTTGACATTGTTCAATTCTTTAAAACCATTGGATAACTTCGTAACTATTTTTCCAGAGATTGTATTCAGTGTTTGTTTTTATCTCCTCTATTAAGATTAGAATTTAACAGTGCAGCAGCTGAATACCAAGAGGCACTGGAAACAAGTGGCTACAACTACAAATTACAATATAACCCAGTTAACAACATGAACAGCAACAGAAAAACAGGAAAAGAAAAATCATATGGTATAACCCTCCATATGATGGAAGAACAAAAACTAACGTAGGAAAAGAATTCCTCAGAATCCTTAAAACATCATTCCCAAAAGAACATGTACTATCTAAAATATTCAACAAAAATACCGTCAAGCTATCATACTCGTGTATGCCCAACCTTCAAAATATAATTGATTCTTCCATTAAAACCAAAAACAACGCAACCAAAGAGGGTGATGAAAAGATATCTTGTAATTGCACAAAAAAGACCAGTGCCCTCTGAATAATAAATGTCTCTACAACAATATTGTGTACCAAGCTACGGTAACAACAGACAGTGATAAAGAAACATACATAGGGATCACGGCAAACCATTTCAAAACCAGATATGCAAACCATAAACAGTCTTTCAAAAATGAAAAATATAAAAACCAAACAGAATTAAGTAAATATATTTGGAAGCTTAAAAATAACAAAATAGATTACAACATATGGAAAATTATAAAAAGAGCAACACCATACAACAACATTTCTAAAAAAATGCAACTTATGTACTTCAGAAAAGTGGCTGATATTATGTAAACCCCACCTAGCATCCCTGAACTCTAAAGTAGAAATGATAAACAATTGCAGGCATAAATGGAAATCTTTGTCAATGCACCATTCCGTAACACGTCCCCCCTGAACGCGCCCCAAAAAAGAAAAAACCGGCAGGCCACGTGCCACACGCACAGAACTCACACGCCCACACACCACAATATATAACACCGGTGGTGTGCCCAAATTGTATACCCTGAGGAGAGCGTTTAGCTTGAAACAAGCTTGTAGGTTTTTAATTTTTCCATTTTACAATCCTATTTTAAAACTGGTGTATATATATATATATATATATATAACTAATAAATTCCAAGGATAAGTACCGAGCACCATTCCAGCAACTTACAGAGCAGCTTGGTGTTGCAATGACTGCAAGAAATATTCAATTTTTAACAAAGCTTGCTCTTATGTCTTAGATTGAAGAAATAGGGGGAGATAAGCATTCATATCTGCAGTGGTAGTTAATACTACCTAACAGTATGTGCTCAAGTGGGTGGATATATATATATTATATATATATATATATAAATATATATATATATATATATATATATATATATATATATATATATAGAATAATCTGCCACTGCAGATATGAATGCTTATCTCCCCCTATTTCTTCAATCTAAGACAAAAGAGCAAGCTTTGTTTATAATTGAATATTCTTGCAGTCATTGCAACACCAAGCTGCTCTGTAAGTTGCTGGAATGGTGCAGTACTTATCCTTGGAATATATTTATTAGTTTATTGTAATTTAGTCCCTTGCGGATTCATTCCAGGAACTAGCCCTCAGCACTTGTGTCTTAAGAGGTTATCTTTTTATATTTTTCTACTTTTCACAAGAAAATGTAGCTTGTTTTGCTCTTTCATGATTTTCTTTTGCTTCTTAGGTGGCACCTTTGGTTGGTTTTTTGAAAACTCAACAAACATACTACGGTATTGCACACCAGCTTTTTCTGGGATAGCATTCTTCTTAAAACCGAAAAGGCAGAGGAGTCAAATTACCACTTTCCGCGGTCACTGAGGAGAAACAATCAGGTTTCGAAATATCGGTATCTGACCAGGAGTTATAATATTAGTGGGTTTTCTCCCCATTGGAAATCGTCTTCCCCTTGGAGACTATGAGCTTTCTGAAGACTCATTTTGAGAAGCATTTATTTTATTTATCCCCATTCACCCACACAAGCACATACTGTTAGTTAGGCAGAATAATCTGCTACTGCAGATATGGATGCTTATCTCCCCCTATTTCTTCAATCTAAGACATAAGAGCAAGCTTTGTTTATAATTGAATTATATATATATATAAGAGAGAGAGAGAGAGAGAGAGAGAGAGAGAGAGAGAGAGAATGGTACTGAGGATCAGCGCAAATGGTTTTTAGCAGCTTGATTTTAACTTGCTTTTAAAATAACAATATATACATATAATATAGGAAAAGAGAGAGACGTATGTGTGTGTTGAACCAACGAGGACCACTTCAGTCATCTAGGGGTTGAGGGGAGATGATTTGAGATCAAGCCGATGCGTGCTTGGAATGTGCATTGACAGCTTGGACAACCAATGTGTGAGACTTGCTCGCTGGCGTGGGCTTTCCTTGCCTGCCTCTTTTGTTTCGTCCTCCTTTCTTCACATAATTTTGCACTTTTGTGGATAGAG
>JAFLJL010003909.1:0-7500 GCA_018398815.1 Conus ventricosus | reverse complement strand
AAAACAGAGCTTCTACGCAACTTCATCTGTTTCAAACCAGATCGTTTGATCTCATGCATGATTCCATATCATTGCTACGTGAATCCGTATCGAGATAACCTGGCAAGCTTCTGTCTCGGCTGTTTTGGAATGTGGCCTAATTCATGCCACTAGTGTGTGGGCCTATATTCTTTAACAGAATTGGACGTGAATGTCTTCAGCAGGGAACGTTTGTGTGGGGGAAAAAACCGACAACAGCAGCAGCAGCAGCAACAACAACAACAACATCATCAATTGCCCTGTAGTCGTTTGTTTTGTGAGGGAAGCCACAGCACTCTGCAGCCTGTGTCATGACATGAGTTATCCGATGGTCAAAAATATAACGAAAAGATAACAACCTCATTGACTACAAGAGTTGCTTTTTTTTCTGTTCATTGTTGTTTGTAATCCGTTATGGGTGTTTTTAATAAACTGACTGTTACCTCTACCCGACAGACAGGTTTTTACGGGTTAGGCATACCATTCGTCAATATTTGGAGGGTCTGGTTCTGCTTATGAAAGCATATTCAAAAGCTTAGAAATGGATATGCTTACTTGTATATTTCCTCTTCTGAGCGAAATGAGTATCTTTGGAGATTTGATTGTGTACATATGGTAGCGCCAGTGTTATTTTGCGGTGGATGCGTGATTTCAAAGCAATGATTTCAAAAGTACTCCTGATTCTTCTCAGGAACTAAGGCTCTAGACGATCCTTCTGTTCACAACTGACCGTTTACACCGGCACAGGTCTACAAGCGTAGCGTCTGTGAGATTCATGTGATTTACTGCTTGGTAAAAGTGAAAGAACGAGGATTTGGTTCACATTATCCAACGGGAACTGGAATCAGTCAGTTTAGGCAGAGGTTGAACCTGCGTTGGAAATGAACTACGGAACGCACAATAGGCTATATCCGGTATCTTTTCTTCCGGCCGTGCTGTTTCATGCAGTGCCATTACACCTGAGCCACTTATTCCGACCCACCCAACAAATAGTCACATGGAGGTCTCAACATTGACAGTCAACAGACAGAGTCATTATAACCAGATCACCATAGGAGTCGCCTGCACTGCTCCCGAATCATTCGGCGGGTTCAGTGGTGCCTGTTCTGATTCGGGAACTGATACAGGGACCCCAGCTTCAAATTTCCTAATTCCCCCAGCATGAGTTGTAAGCGTTCCTCTTGCCAAGTGTGACCTCATAGTCCACCCAAGAACTTATTAGTGACCAACGACTTTTGACACATTCCATCCCTTTTCCAGGGCCCAGGGAAAAGATGGGGAAAAGGAAATCAAAATGAGGTCAGTCACTACGAGAGCAGGGTACGGAAGACTGGTGGTTGGTGGCGGGACCAAACATTGCATTTTGGAGACAATATGCTGCGAGCCTGGACCTGGAAGCATGCACGCTCTTACCTTCGGACTGTCTCAAGAACTTTTCAATGGCCCCTTCCACGGCCCAGTGATCGAGGCCAGTGGTTAGAGCGGGGGGAGAGCAGTGGGCAAGTTTCATTTTGTCATTTTCCATCCAGCAAACTCGCGCCTTTCTACCTTATACCTGCCTCTATAATACACTTCTCGAATTAAGCACCTTGACAAAGCTCTGTAGTCCCCATCGCGTGGATGCCAAAATACAAGCAGTTGAAGATGAAGGGGGTTTTTAAAGTTCTTCCATTCTGTAGGTTTCCCAGACCTCACGCATGCCGTCCAGCTAAGCCATAACGAGTCTAGAATGTAGATGTTTAGGGTGTCTGCTCTCTTTTCTCTCTCTCTCTCTCTCTCCCCCCCCCCCCCCCCCCCCTCCTTTTTCATTTTTTTTTTCCATCGTATTATTTTTTTTTAAATGCATGCAGTTATGTTTTTTATACCCTCTACATGTGTTCCGCTGTGTCAACATTATTACATTTTGTGCTTTTCTACTTCTTTCCATTTCTGATGTCCGTCCTCCCCCTTCTCTCTGTCTGTCTGTCTGTCTCTCTCTCTCTGTGTCTCTGTCTCTCTCTCTCTTTTCTCTTTTTTTTTTCAATTGCGTGTGGACTATACTACGTACCTTCTACGTATTTTCATACCATATTACCATATGAATAATGATTATATATGTTGTGCCTTGTCACTTTTTCCCTTTTCTCATCAAAAAAGATTATTCATTGTGCTTTAATTTTTCTTCCCTTTTTCATGTCCACATTTTTATGCCTTATGGAAAATATTTTATATGTTGTGCCTTTCTTTTCTCTCTCTCTCTTCCTCTCTCTGTATGTTTGGGGTGAGTGTGTGTGTGTTTTAAATTCTGTATTTCTTTGTTATATTATTTTAGTTTTACTGTTTTTATACATGCTAATTGTTGTACGTTTTTGTACATTCATTTCCAATTATTTAAATTTTTTGCTTAACTTTTCTTTCCATTCTGTTGTTCCTCCCGTCCCTTCATTCTCTCTCTCTCTCTCTCTCTCTCTCTCTCTCTTCTCTCTTTTCTTTTCTTCTCTCTTTTCTTCTCTTCTCTTCTCTTTCAAATTCATGTCACTTTGTATAATACCTTCTATGTATTTTCATTGCCTTATGAAAATTTTAACATGTTTTACCTTAAATTTCTCTCTCTCTTTTCTCTCTCTCTCTCTCTCTCTCCTCTCTCTCTCTCTCTCTCCCTCTCCTTCCCCCAAAAATTTTTTTTCTTTCCCCCTTTCCCCCCCCCCCTTTTCCCCAAACTTTTCCTACTCCAAGATTGTTAAAAAGACATCGTGCCTTTCTTTATCCTCGTAATAATACGAAATTTTTCTTTTCTTGCTTGTTCTTGTTCTCTCTCTCTCTCTCTCTCTCTTTCTCTCTCTCTCCTTCTCTCCCTCTCTCTCTTCTCTCTCTCTCTCTCTCTCTCCCTCTCTTTTCCGTGCTGGTGCCTTATCATAATTTGTGTGTTAAAAATTTTGTACGATTTGCATTTTATTTTATTGCTGTTTTATACGCTAATTTTGTATGTTTAGTAATTTCTTTGTTTCCCCCACCCTCCCACCCCATTCTTCTTTTCTTTTTTATCATTATTTTTATTTATGGGTTTTTTTTTCATTTCTCATCTATTTTCTTCTTCTTCTTCTTCTTCCTAAAATACTGGTTCACTCAAAAACGAGTAGGGTCACCAGCGCGCATGTTAAAAAGTAAAATAAAATAACATAAAACAGTGCGACTCAGACTGTTGGCCCCTGGAGCAAATTTGGCAACAAGGGGTCGCACTCGATATTCAAGAAGTTAAAAGCAATGGCCAAATTCAGGCCCAGGTAATAGGGTCTAGTAAAATATCTGGGGAAGTAAAAATAGAAAATCGTCAATATGCAGATCTCAAAACTGTCGAATCAATCTGTTTTTTGAATGAGATTGCACCATGGCAATCTTGATGGCACCCGGCAGTGAGTTCCACAGCCGTACAGAAACTGGGATAAAAAGAATGTAAGTGGCTGTCAATATTTGATGCAGGTATGGTATAACATTGCCGCACTCCTGGTGCTACTTTTATTCAATATAGTTGTTCCATTGGAATATCAATTACTTTAGCTCTGCCTTTGAAAAAGGTGTTAAGTTTATAAAAGCTCTTCTCTTTCTAAGGGTTTCCATTCTAATTTCCTCATGTTCTTCCTAGTATTCCCCTTTTCTTTGATGTGGTTCCTGTTACGAACCGTGCTGCTCTCTTTGAATCTTTTCGAGGTTATCAATGTCCTTTAGATGGTAAGGATCCCAAACTGAGCAACCATATTCCAGTACTGGTCTAACCAGTGTTTTGTAGCAGTCGTCTTTAACCTTTTGGGGGCAGTCATTGATATTCCTGTATAAGAAAGCTAAGATGTTATTTGCTTTCTTACATACTAAATTGTAATGTTCTTTCCATTTGAGACGACTATCTATAATCACGCCTAAATATTTTGCAGCATTAGTTTCTTTTAGAATAGTATTATGGATAGAATAATCTGATCTAATTGGTGAGCGTTTGTTACATATACGCAACACTTGGCACTTTTGGGGATGAAATTCCATTTCAAGTTCTTTCCACTCTTGTAACGCGTTTGATCTTCTTGTAGAATGCGTGTATCATTCTTGCTTCTGATTGTTTATATACTAAACTGTCATCTGCAAAAAGCCTTATAGTAGTTCCAGGAGAGAGATTTCTACTTATGTCATTTAAATAAATTAAGAAAAACAAGGGCCCCAGAACAGTTCCCTGTGGTTACACCTGACAAGACTGGTTTACAATGGGATGACGACCCTTCCACAACAACTTTCTGCGTTCTCCCAACGAGGAATGATCTAGCCCATTTTAGCAAAGAACCGCAATGCCAATGTGTTCTAATTTAAGCAGCAGGCCCTCATGGTCAACCTTATCAAAGGCTTTAGAAAAGTCTAATAAAATTGCATCTATTTGCTGTCTGTTGTTAAGACAGTTACTGAAATCATTGAGAGTTGTTATAAGTTGAGTCTCACAACTCCTTCGCTGTCTAAAACCATGTGGGCGTTATTTAAGAAGTCATATTTGTCAAGATGGTCCATTTATGCTACTTATATTATGTGTTCAAGTAGTTTAGCTGATATGGATGTAAGAGATACAGGTCTATAGTTCTCTGCTTTTGTTTTGTCACCCTTTTTGAATAAGGGAACAATGCTCGCATATCGCCACTCATCAGGTATTACTCCTGGTCCAGTGAGCTTGGTAAAGTAATTGGTATACCTCACTCAATTCATTGGCACATAATTTTAAGAGCTTGCCAGGAACGCCATCGGGACCAGTAGCTTTGTTTTCATTGATATTGGTCAGTAACTTAAATACTCCTGCTTTATTTACTTTGATATTTTGCATTCAGGGGTTTATCATCATCCTTTAGTCTAACGTTAATTAGAGGTTTGGGATTTGAGGAAAACTGAACAAAACTGTTTGTTTAGTAAGTTTGCTTTCCCTTCGGGTCCTGTATTAAGTTATTCTGTTGTTTCTCAGGTCTGGAATCCCAATGTTGTCCTGTCTCTTACTCCTTATGTAAGACCATAATTTCTTGTTTTGATGATCACCTTCCGAATCATCGAATTAACTAATTGGAGTGAGCAAGTCTACTTCTCTCTGACACCTTCTCTTAATATGTTTTTCCTAGCCAGTAATCTTTCTGAATTAGGATGTAGTTTCAATTTCTTAAGAAACGATGTTTCCTTCTCAACAAACGTTTAGTTTTTGTAGTAATCCATGGCTGGTGGTTCTTGCTTGAAGTTATTTTAGTAGGTTGTTGTCATCCATAATAAATTCCAGTTAGTTTTTATACACTTCCAAAGGTCACTGACATTATCTTTAACACTATGGAACTCAAAAAAGACGACTGAATCATGAGTATCCCTGCGCATTTGGTAAATCTGCTTGGTTCCAGAGTTGATGGTACGTTTAGGGGGTTTTCTTCGAAAAGGTTGAAAGTTGCTCTCTAAGAGAACTATGTCATGATCACCAGGCCTGCAATTAATTCCTGATTGCCTAAAGCGCTGGACAATTGGTAAAAATAAATCCAGGAATGCCTTACCACGAGTTGGTGATTCAACTGACTGTACTAATCCAAGGTCTTTGGTGGCATCAAAAAACTGAGTATTAATATTTTTACTGTATTGATTACCAAGTATGGCATCTTCACCCCAATCAATATCTGGTAAATTAAAGTCTCCACCAATCCATAATATTGCCTTCCTATTGGCCAAAACAATGTTAGAAATGTCTCTTGCAGATAGACGAAGATACATTTTCATCTGAGTCTGGAGGTCTGTAAATGATCAACAATGACAGGTCTCTTATTCTTAAAATTAATCCTACAAAATAAACTTTCACTATTTTTGCCTTGATATAAAAACTCACTGGCTAAATTTTTCCTAATGGCAATCAAGACTCCCCCACTCTTTTTCCAAGTCTGTCCTTTCTATAAATATCAAAATCCTCCATTAGAAGTTCACTGCTGGATGTTCCAGTTTCTAGCCAAGTTTCTGTTCCAATTACAACATCAATGTTTTTTTCGGTGACTAAATTACTGAATTCTTCCTTTTTCTTAATAAAAGATTGAAAATTTACAACTATTGCATTTAAGTTTATCTTTTTCTCTTAATGATTTCTGGTTCAGCTGCACTTTATGATTTGGGATTTTATCAGTTTTAGAAACAGGGGTGGATGCAAACTTAGGACAAAATTTCAAGTTTTCTTTTGGGGATCGGTCTGGTGAGATAGGGTCAAAACGGTTGCTTTCTGAGCTGCAGTCTTCAATAGAATCTTCAAAAAGTCTCGAACTAAAGTTTGGAAGCCCGCAGGTAAAACAAGTCCAAG
This sequence comes from Conus ventricosus, assembly GCA_018398815.1. NCBI lineage: Eukaryota > Metazoa > Mollusca > Gastropoda > Neogastropoda > Conidae > Conus > Conus ventricosus. The sequence continues at coordinate 1,166 of JAFLJL010003909.1, read as the reverse complement.
ATATATCACTATTGCATAATGCTTCATAAACTGCTGAATTCATCAACATACATTTAGTGTGATACCATGAACTGCAGACGTCACAGGCAACTGCTTTATGTTTCATGTGACTCTCAAATTGCAACATCCGCATGGATATTTTACTTAGTGGACGGACCAGGATTGAGTTCAATGTCTCCTGATAGGATAAGGCTTAAAAGCCATGATTTAAACTCCTCTATGTCTAACTCTTTTAATCAAACAATTCCTTATCACTGTACTATTTGATGTTAACTGAATCAGGGGTTCAAATCTGGGCCTAGTAATAGACGAGAGAACAGTACTCGGCACAGGTGCACACAGGAGACTAACATGGTTCAGGTTGCACAAAGTTTTAAAACCTGCAAAAATGGAACTAAAGGCGTCTACATCTACATCTAAAATTTCAAAATTAAACTGAGTACTAGGAATATTGTTGTTCCTGTCACATGTGGAAAGGGCAAGGAAGAATAGAAAACTTTTAACGAAGCGAGGAACAACACGCCGGTAGCCATTGAAAAGCCAAATAAGAAAGACTCACCTTTGATGTTCCACTATAATTGCATGACGCTTTGTTTGTTTGCTTCTTACATTATTTCTTCTTCTTCTTCCTAAAATACTGGTTCACTCAAAAACGAGTAGGTCACCAGCGCGCAAAATTATAATATAAGTACTGAGTACGGACTATAAAACGCATTTCAATGCGTGTTATAGTCCGTACTCAGGGCGAAGGACTGGATGTAAAAACGCGTCAGTGCTTATCTATATCCTCGTAAATAAAGAATTTTGTCTTGTCATGTCTTGTCTTGTCTTGTCTCTCTCTCCAACCTAGATGTTTGGACCAATCCGATCATTCACAGAAAAACGCCGAAATTGAAAACTGGGATGTCCATTGAGTGACAGTTTTCTGAGTCGATCACATCAGTTGTCTCTTGTTAGCATCATTCATATTTTGCTAAATAACTTATTTCTTCTTTAATCTGATTTTAAAGAAGGAGAGGAACGTTCAATGTCAAATAATCAACTTGATGATTGTGGGCATTAGGCCGTGCGCCGCGGTCAAATTTGTTGCTCCAGTCAAATCGGTTGCTGGTATACCAGCTTAGGTTTCTGGTATACGACCTTAGCAAGAATGACGTATAACGTGT
>JAFLJL010003908.1:0-19622 GCA_018398815.1 Conus ventricosus | reverse complement strand
CAAAACGCACGCACGCACGCACGCACGCACGCACGCACGCTCGCACGCACGCACGCACGCACGCACGCACGAAACGCACCACGCAACGCACGCACAGACACACAGACACACACACACACACACACATCCGCCAACGTTGCATAGACAGGCACAGGCGAGTCGTTTTTTCCCTTTTCATACACTTACCAAAGATGCAAAGATACATGGTAGATAGTTCCTAGCAGACAGATACAATAAAAGGGAATGAGACAAAATTAGGGAAGACCAGCTGGCGCAAAGATAGAGAGTCAAGGGTGAACCCTAAGCCGAAATGTGACGTTAAATGTGTAGCAGTTCATATACCCCCTAGACTGTAATGACGACATCCTGAATTCCTAAAAATTCAGAAAAGAAAAAAATTGGGAAAGAGAGGGGGCCGGGAGGGTGGAAACGGTGTGGGGATGGGTGGGTTAGTGTTGTTTAAGTGAGCTAAGAGAACAGAAAACCTTCATTCTGGGCCACTTTCGCCCTCAACCATTTTTCGGGCGAAAGTGGCCCCAGAAAAAGGTTTTCCTGTTCTCTGACAAGTAAGACTTTCAATAACCAAAAATAACGATTATCTACAAACAAACATACGTGTAGGGTTATCCGTTTTCAATACTAATTTACTAAACTTTTCAGATTTCAGTTTTTGTTTAACCCTGTGTTTTTCCCTGGTCATTTTCAATAACATCATTTTCACGCAAACATTCTTAAAATGAGTCTCTGTCTTTAAATGTGAAATAACACTACAGTCTTTAACTGTTCTCTAAAGTCTTTTAAAACTGAGTTATATTTTTGGCATAAAATCCACACACTTATCCTAGCATGCCTTCCACTGAAAGCTAGTTTTGACAAAGTGTTTTCCCTCTTTTTAACTATGTCTCTTTCTGCCGAGCAGTCATCTATAATAAAAAGTGTCTGCGTTCCCTCAAACAGTCTATAAAACTGTTCTAAACATCACTCAGTTTATTGCTAGGATCAACTAAATATATGTCATCATCTGTCCATATAAACCTTCTACATGATATGCTTTGTTCCATTTAAGTGTTGGCAGAAAATCACAATATGATAAAATTATAACGATAAACTGTTTTTTAACAGGTCTAGGACAAATATTGTTTTTCCACAACCATCTGCCCACAATCAATGAGCAATGAGGAGTTTTTGTCATAAAGTTTAAAAACTGCTCCATAGTTTTATAACAGAATTTAAAACTAATCCGTTATTATTTTTATCATACTCTCCGTCAAAACTTGTTCAGTATAATAAAACCCTATGAGGCCAAAATGTGTAAGATTAATCCCAAATTTTGTTCTGTAAGATTGTTTCTATTTAAGTCAACATTGATTTTGTTGCTTGTTTTTTATGATCTTAATATCCTCGCCATGTGAAGAACGACGATGGTAACGTTAAGGCGTTTAAACGTCTAAGTTTTTGCCAGCTAATATTAATTCCTTTTATAAGGTCATCACTAACGCCCACAACCCCATCCTTCTCCACATCTTTTAAAAACAGAAATTTCAAATATTTTTGTGAACGTGTCTCCTAAAATTTTTTGCTTGGGAAAGAACTGTAATTTGTAGAAGCTTTTTTTACAACTGTTTCTTTTCTGTGGAGGTTGTATGCTTTTTCCCATACGGCGTTTATTTCAAGGTCTTTCGACTATTGTTCGTCGGCATAACACTAACATGTAAAGGGCCAGAGTTGAATGCTTTTCTGAACTTTTTTGACGGCTAAAAAATATGTAATGGGCTATGAATTAATTTATGTCCCATTCTAATTATGGTTTCTAAGTGCCATTTGAGGTCAGGTTTTCGAACGATTTTATATCATACTGGCCAACATTATTTGCCGCTAGATTGCGTCAGTTGTTCTAGTTTAGGAAACTTTTTGCTGTCGCCAACCTCTTTGTTTATAATTCACCATCTTTAGTGTACTCAAACCCCATACAAAGGCCTATCTGCACCATTCTGTTCAAAGTCCGCAAAGTCTGCAGGTCTTTTAATTCTAAAGTCTATTACACCTCACAGGAGCTAAGGTAACTCCGATTCTTTCTGCCCACGCGACATTATTTTGTAGTCAGCGTATTATTTTATTTCTAATACAATGTGTAGGTTTATCGCTTTTTATCTACTTTTCCTGATTTGTCTTTGATTTTTATTATAAATGATCCGACCCTCCCACAAACTAATCTTTTAAACTGTTAAATTAGGGAAGTGTGATAATTTCATAAATCGCAATATGCAGCTTTCCCTGATGGAAGAGCTTCTTAAATACGTTGAGGGCCTTCCATCATTTAAGTTTTATCATTGCTTAGCCTCATCTAAAATGAACATAGAGTATGAATGTAAGGCAAGATCGAGCGGACTTTCCACTCATAATAGTTTTGGTCGTGTAAACTCTAAATCTATAATTTGGTTCCGTAAAGCTGACATTGTAGCTAGCTCTTTATCAAAATTGTAACCTCCTTCGTCTGAGGCTGAATGTTAACATTGTTTTCAGATTTGCATTTGTTAAGTTTGAGGTATGTCAAAGTTACTCATTGCTTCTTTTTAGTGAGCAAAACCCATAAAACCATCCTAGGTATTGTTAACTGGCTAATTTTGGTCCCTGCTTTGTCAACTTTTAGAACCTTATTATTCTTCCTGGATTCACTTCTATTAACCATACGACTTGGAAAATATTTCATGGAGCGCGCCCGTTTTTGGGCCCCCACCAATTGTTATCAATAGCATGTTCTAAAAACGAAGGTCGGTCTTGTGTTGTTATTGTTACAATCATTTTTTAAACAAATTAAAAATGAGTGCATTCAAATATATTGATGCAACATTATTTCTGTTGGGGCCGCACTACGTCTTAAAAATATAGCAACTGATACTCTTGACATTGCTGTGACCCAGACTGCTCTTTTCATAAAATGGTGAGTACTCCAGTGAAGAGTATCTTAACCCCCCTATTGAAAACGACCACATCAAGAAAGAGTGGTTATTATCCGTTGCAGTTTTATCAGAACCAGTTAAACTTTGCTGTGTTTTGCGCATCACCTCGGGTGTGGAGTGTCGTATGCTGATCATGTAAAATCACCATGATCCTTTGATGAGGTCAGTGTACAGATTTCATTTCTATTACACCTTCCGACGTATTTTGGACTGAACTGCATGCTCCAAAAACTTACCAAATGGCAAACCGTTGTTTTTAATCCACTCAGAACAGAATAGACATGAAGCTTGGAAAGGATCTGTAACGAATTCAATATTAACATCAAGGCACAGGCTTTAGACAAATAGTGGATCTTAATCATGCCTAGGCGACCTTTATTTTCGGGGCACGCTCAGACTAGTATAACTATGACTGGCATCCTCCTTTCAAAAAACTTTCTTTTTTGGCCCAATTGGTTCAGCCCGGGTCCCTACACGCAGAGAGCATTAAAAACAGCATGGACAACACTTTATCTTAGACACTTCTAAGGGCCTAAACTAGAGCGGAATAGAAACGAAATAACGACTCTATCGTACTACGTTTGGTGTTGCTAGGTTCGCAAGCACAGGCGAGATCGAGCCTAAACTGATCTTTCTACTGCTTTGACGCACACAAACAATACTTGCAAATTTAGAGGACGCATTAATTCTACAGTGGATTTACCTTCAAGTATTCAAGGTACCAACATGTTTTACAATACGCAAGATCGAAAGAGACTTTGCTGTTGGCACTGGTTTATAAATGTGCCTTCTGACCTCTGACTCCAGATTAGTTTAAATAAATAAAACTATAATAATTGAAATTCTTATAGCAGGCAATGAACAGAAGGTGGGAAAAAAACGACATAAATTCTGAGCAGTAATATTACAAACAATAAAAGAACACCAAGATTAAGTCATCTAATCCCCGAAGCCCAAACCCCCAAAGTCATTGAAGGACTCAGCAAAGCTCGCGGGTCGCTGTTTCGCGATGACCATGAATATGAAAAGACAGTGCTTGTTCTTGGATTAACTGGCATAGGATTACTTGGTCTTTATCTTACTAAATAGTAACCCAAATATTACAAGAACTATTCCATAAGTGCTCAGCCAGAAAAGCAACTACTTTGCTTGCAAGTAGACAAAAGCAGCTGCAATACTCCCCATATTTGGTTAAAGCGTTTACGGCTTTACCAGCTAATTTTTTTAATAAATTCGCCAAAGATGATCAAGCTGTTTTTTACCCTGGATTTAATTCAGGTGGAGGCGATGGCGGGGGAGGTACTGAAACTTTGGCCACGGGGGGGGGGTGAGCCGTGGCGCCTGTAATAGCCAACACAATGTACTTATTGCAAATCCTAAGGCTGTTATATACGCTTGCTATGTGACTCCTTGCTCTCTAAAAACAGTGTTCGTATTCGTTCTGCTAGCGTTGGTTTCATTAAAAAATTTTTTCGATAGTTTCTCTTATTCTATTCACTTGTGTTCGTAATTGTCCCGGTAGTAGTCAGCGGCTTCTAGTCTGCTGATCTTTTTCTTGCTCAAGATTTTTTAGTCTTTGGGCTATTCTTTCTTTAATCTCATGCCCTACGATGCGGTCGTCAGTCTAGCGAGTTTTTCTTTTTCTCTTTGTTATATGCTCTCTAGTTTCACCTAGTTTTGCTAAATTGTTTGTTAACTTCGCCTTTGTTGGTTCTTAAAGCATGATCAAGGGCCGTTATTTCTCGCATGGGTAGCGTGAGTCGTGTATAGTCTTTTTATGCTGTTTCTTCTGAAAAAAATGGTTTCTGTTCTATTGCATTTATTATTTCATCTGCCGATGATTTAATTCTTCAAGTTCCATGTTTTGTATTTGGTTAGCTGTTGGGAGTTCCTGCAGTTGTTTTGACGTTTAGTAACTGCTCCGCCCTTTATTTTGGCCTAACAAGACCAAGGCGATTTTGATCTTTACACTGAGTCTTTGTATAATTGTACTCTTGGCTAAAAACTTTGATGGGTCTGGTTTAGTTGTAAGCGAAAGTTGTCCTTGGTCGTTTTTTACAGACAAATGATCATCTTTTATTCAAATCATTTGGGTCTATAAATTCGGGAGTGTTCTTGACACCTAAACTTTCGTAAATGATTTAACCTTACTTTCTGTTAAATTCATGCCGCATTGAGAGCGTTGAGCGATGTTGTAATTAAAGGGATCATTTCACTCATGTCGTCTCCAGGATCAAAAATCATAATCTTCTTCATCTTCAATTCCTGCCATGTTTTTAAATAATTAAATTTTTTATTTTGCTTCATAAAAATGTCACAAGCACATGCTCGATTCTTGACCCGCATAGAAGATGGAAAGATCCCTTTGGCGTGAAGGGAAATAAGCGATGGACTATTACTGTTCCTAATTAATCCATCTATATTGATGCAGATCAAAATTCTTACTGTCAAATTTCCAGACCTAGGAGCAAATGACGTGATTGTGCCCGGCTCTGCGAGTCTACTTTCAAATAGCGCTCGCTTCAACCAACAGACCCAAACAGGACAGTTGTACAGAATCTGGGCGGGCAATGTAGAAAATTTCTATAAAAACTTGGGGGGCAAGAAATATTTTCTTTACACAATGCAGACAATTTTTAACCTAATTCTGATCTATGGCTAACCGGGACCTGAAAGGGCTGGACTTTGCGTTTCACAGGAATAGAAAATGAAGAAGCAACTAAAACATAGATAGTGCCGCTGATACTAAGAACGGCAAAAAGGTATGTGGCTGTAAATTTTGCGTTTGGAAATCGCTTTTCCATCCCCTTAGATTTTGAGTTGTTAATAGCGCATGCACCGTACTTCATGGAGATTAAAAGACAGGAATGTCATATGAATAACTTTTAATGAATACAAACGCCGTTATCAAATCATCATGACACCGAAGCAAAGTACTGGCATTCGGACAAATCTCGTTAGAGTTTGACGTTGTTAGCACCCCTAATTTTGCAAGGTGATTGAGCATCAAATCAGTCAAAATTAGCAAATAGTACGAACGGGAGTGATTATCATACTACTTATCCCAGATCGAGGGCAGGACAAATATGGAATTTAGTTGTAGGTGGGGTGCCTCGCAAGATCACTTAAAAGGTAGTTTATTGCTGGTGTGGAAGATGAAAAGAAACGTTCAAAAGAGGAAGTGAATAGTTTTTTAATCCTAAAAATATCGAAAGCTACAATGTTCGATTGGGGCTGTCCTAACCAAATCTATGCTAGCGGGCTTAACCTTATCAGCATTTTGATGAAATTAAGAAAACTGTTTGGAGGTGTTTTTTTTCAGGAGGTGTAGAAATCCAACTGTTGACCTTGTGGCCTAAAGATCTACACTTCACAGGTAAGACTTGATGATTATTTTAACAACAAAATACGGTTTATGGATTGAACTATGGTCAAGGAGGATAATCGTTACAGGGAAGAGGGAGAAACTGTGAGAGATGTAATTAAACATTCAAATTGATAAAGAAGAAGAAGCCGATAAAACCGCTTATGTACATTTGTTTTTAATATATGATTGCGCAGCTGAAATATTGAAAATAACAGATTAAAAGATATTTACTATATAAATTATTTTATTTTAATAAGATATGCATGTCTGTTAGTTTATCAAAGGTGCCTTACAGCGCGCCAAAAAGAAGGATAGTAGAAAGCCCTAACTAAAACTTCAGATTAACCAACATTACACAAATGCAACAAAAACTAGAGCAAGACCTTTCAAAATACAGCAAAAACAAAAAGAAGGTATTCTGCTGCCTTTAATGTGTTACATTTGTTAATACTGGAGCATCGACTATAAGCGCTCTATCAGCAGCGAACGAGTGGGGCATTTGGGGGGGGGTCCTCTAGAACGGGCATAGGCGCAACCCGAGCTTTTCTATAGGAGGTTGTCTTTAGCTCCCACTTCGGCCTGTGTTCATTAGCTGTAAGGCGGCTGGCAAAATTAAAAACTAAACTCCAAAAGCACACAGCTCTGGTTCAAACTAATAACAGCTAAACTTAGTCGTTTAAAACTGACAATAAATAAAGCGTAGATGTACGCTCAAAATCACGGATGAAAGAATTTATCGTTTACAGGCCGATTTTGATGACTACAAAAGACAAAGTTTGTCTTCAAAGAAGGCAAGGACAAGTTTTTCTCAACAGCAGACGCGAGCAGATAAAAAAGGATGCTTAAAAAAGTTAAACGTGACATTAATACTCTGTTCTAAAACAGCTCACAGTAACAACATCGAAGGGTGTATTTACTTTGTTTATGAGTCTAAGGCACAAAAAGACCGTTGATATTGATTCTGATTAAGCGTTTATTTTTTTAATTTAAAATAAAATGTTGGCTTAGAATAGAAAGACAGCATGGACTAAGATATATGAAGGCCCAGATGTATTGTTTGAAGGAATGCTTGAGAGAGAGGTTTATCAGAGCACTTGAATGATATTGATTTAGAAAGTCATTGACCCAAACAAAAACGTACAGGGCAAGTGTTGTTATGCTATTTCTCAGTTCCCAGGCAAACTAACAATAGACCCGCCAGTTAAAGTAATGTTAGCTGTTTTAATCGACTATGATAACAATAAATGAAGAAAATCTAGAAGTCTGGGTCTCGACTAAACACAGACTATTCTTTCTCTAATGACTTAACACCGGTTGGCAGACGAACTGCTTACACAGTTTGACGCTGCCGCTGAAGAAGCTAAAATGAGAGGCTCTGGTTGGTCAGAGGGCGAAGTCTTAGAGATTAGATTAAAAACAGGCTAAGTATGCACCGATTGTAGGCAAGGCTTACATTCCGCTACCTCGGGAGTTGGTTTTAAAGAGAGCAGTTTTAAACATAAAGAATTCAGACGACAAATGTTTCATGTGGTGTGTTCTTGCAAGGCTGCATCATGTCCGCGAACACGCAGAGAGAGTGACTAACTATCGGCAATACACCAAAGATCTTAACTTTAATGGAATATCCTTTCCTGTTAGTGTAGACCAAATTGATCAGTTTGAAGAACAAAACAAACCAATAACTGTTAATGTATACACATGGGATGAGGAAACAAATTTGGTGCCAATTAAAGTGTCCAAGAACAGCCCAACAATAGGCGAACCAGACAAAAATCATGTTGACTTACTCCTAATGTCTTCGCCAACAGGGCTACCGCATTACACATTGATACGAACAATGAGTAGACTAATGCAGCATACTTCAAAAGATCATGGCAAACAAGAATTCTGTAGAAAATGTTTAACAAGAATGCCATCTGTTCAAGCCGCGAGCGAACATAAGAAACATTGTAAAAGTTCTGTAGACTGTAATACAGAACTAATTACGCCCTCTCCTGGATCTAAAGTTAGTTTTAAGAACTGGAAACGGATGCAAAATTCTCCATATGTTGTTTACGCAGACTTCGAATCACTCATTGTTCCTTATGAAGGGCCAGCGCCACAAAAACTTCGAAAAACAGTCTTAATGAGTAATCATCAGATTTGTTCATTTGCCTTCATTGTTGTCAGGTCGGATGGCGCCCATTCAGCACCAGAATTGTATAGAGGCCCAGATGCTGCAAAATACTTCTTAGAACGCATGCAGAAAGTGCGTAATGATTGTTCTAATAATCTGAATTTATCTGAAATCATGATGACGCCTGAAGCCCAACAACATTATGACTCAGCCACTCACTGTTGGATTTGTGGTTAGGCCTTTCAGGCGCAGCGAATCAACAGTAAGAGACCATGATCAATTAGTGGAAAGTTCAGAGGAGCAGCGCAACAGTAAATGCAATCTTCAACTAAAGTTTGAGCCAAAGACATGGAAGCTGCCCATCTTCTTTCTTAACTTGCGAGGTTACGACTCCCATCTTATAATGAAAGCAGTGGACGATGCTTCAGGGTGTCATGCATTGCCAGCATCAGAAAAGTACATGTGTTTCACTTTAAATAACATGTCTTTTTTATGACTCTATGCAACACTGAGGGGTTTCATTAGAGTCACTGGCTATGCCCTTAAAGTCCTGCCAATAACGGAAGAATACTTTGACCCAACTCTCTTTTAGAAAGGGCGTTTCCCCTTATGAGTACATGAACAGTTGGGAAAGTTTGATGACGCACACTTCCCCCTAAAGGCGCGTTCTTTTCTAGTTCTCGAGGAAAGGACATTAGTGATTTGATTACCAGCAACTCAAGATGCGTGGCAGAAGTTAGATTGTAAAACGATGGGAGATATCTTGATTCATATTTAAGGGCTGATACATGTTTGTTGGCGGACGTCTTTGAAAATTACAGAAAGACCTGCATGAAAACATTATAGCCTGGATCCCGCGCATTACATTTCTGCGCCCGGGATGAGCGGGGACGCTTTCTTAAAGTTTACTGGAGTACAAATTTTGATTTATTGTCAGATTTACCAATGCTTCAGATGATTGAAAACGGATTGCGTGGAGGAATTAGTTTGGCATCGCATCATTACTGTAAAGCAAAAAAACAAATACTTGGACGACTATGATCCAAGTAAAGGTCTAACTATCTCATGAAATTAGATGCAAACAATCTTTTATGGATGGGCAATGGCGCAATCACTTCCATTACGTAACTTTAAAATTTTAACAGGCGGCGATCCGAATAAATTCAAAAGGCATTAAAGTGGTTGGGCAGTTTAACGCCTGATCAACAGCGTGGTTTCATTCTAGAATTTGACTTAGAATATCCCAGGAACTCCATGACCTGCTTTAATGACTACCATTAGCAGCAGAAAGTCTAAAGATGGATCCAAGAGAACCACAAAACTTGTGCCTAATCTTCGAGGCAAAAAAATTATGTCTGTCATTACAGACTTCTGCAATTTTATTTGACATGGGTTGAAGTTGACAGCAGTTCATCGCATATTGCTTTTGATCAAAAAACAGTTCATGAAACCTACATCATGAAGAACACTGACCTCAGAACTAAATCCAAGATGCTTCAGAAAAGACTTTTTCAAGCTGATGAACAAAGCTGTTTTGGAAAGACTATGGAGAATCCGCACAAGCGCAAAGATGTCAGATTAGTCACCAGAGAGAACGAAGCAATTAAAACTGACTTCAAACCTAATTATCAGGACTCAGAAGATTTCATGATCAGCTTTTTGGCATTAAAGATGAAAAAAAGAAAGTCAAATTAGCAAACCCGTATTTATTGGGTTTACTGTTTTTGAATTATTTAAAGCTTTTGATGGGTTTGAGTTTCTTTATGACTACTTTAAACCCTTTGTATCCTGAGTCCAGAGTACTTTACACAGATACAGATAGTTTTTTTATAGATATCCCTACTGAAGACATTATAAAGACATGGAAAGGAGTAGCTAAAGGGCATGCGGGATGGTAGAAAACTCGATTACCCTAAAGATTTTGCCTTTGCATTCAATTACTAACAAGGTTTTAGGAAGATGAAAGGGTGAATTATCTGGAAAGGTGATCAAGGAGTATGTGGGGCTAAGGTCAAAAATGTACAGTATTTCGAGCCAGGAGGAAATCATTAAGAAAGCAAAAGGATTTTCCGCAGCTTGTGCAGTCAAACATATCAATGACAACTACAAAGAAGCATTGTTTGGCAATAAGACTTTTCATCATGACAACGTAAAAATGCGATCTAATCTACATGAGATCAACACAACTGTTGTAACAAAGAAGTCATTAGATAGAACAAACACAAAACGGGTGTTTGTTAATCCGGAGTTTTCATATGCAAACGGGGGACTGGAGGGACCGCCATAAAAAGGGGGTTTTATATTTTTCATCAACTTTTATTATAAGATCAATTTATAGCTTCATCCAATTCATTTAAATCTTTTCTCATGTTTGCTTGACGAGTTCGAATTTTTTTTTTTTATTCAAGATATTCTTTTTCCCAATTTGGGGGTTTGAGTTGTAGGTGATCTGGATGATTTAGCATGCATTGATTAATCCCCGAAATGTTTCCTTAATAGCATTACACGCCTGAAATGATTCCCGTTTCATTTTCAAGGTCTCTTCCCTTTTCCATTTTGTTTCGTTCTGCGCTTCCTTCTTGGGCCCTTTCCCTTTTAAACCAAAAATATGTTTACGTAAAATTTAAATTTAAAACGGAACTGTGTCTGGCGGAATTATCTGCAGTTTTCCTTTCACAAAAGATCTTTGAGGAGCTGGTGTTTTGTTGTGTCAGTTTCTCGTAAATTTAAAACACGGGGGATTCATTTTTTCAATTCTTTTTATTTATATGGATCAATACTCCCAAAATTGGATCGGTTGCCCTGATGCGAGTGTCCCTTCTGCTTCCCCGGTAAATAAAGGTACCTTACTTTCAATCCAATGGTAATAGTTTGCTGGATGAAGACTTCCTTCAGCAACATTTATTGTTTTTCTTTTGATTGCTTGTACTGGGTTTTAAACCCCTTTTAAATTCTTCATTTTTTCATTGCGCGCAAAACTGAGGGCAATCTTCTAACCCATTCTGTGTTGCGAGAATTGTCAATCAGCTCTCTGTGATATGGTAGGAGAAAAGTCTTTCGGCTAACTGTTTGTTAAAGTTTTCAACTAAAGCCTGTGATCTGTGAAACTCCCCGGGAAAGCCTCTTTTAATGGTAACTCTATGTTTCAACAATAATTGATTCACTTGCCCTTTAAATTTTTTCCATATCGACTTGAATCATGCGAGGATAAGTTAGTGGCCCTCGTTGGTATATCAGCTGTATGGCAACAGCAACAGCAAAAGCACTCTTTTGTGTTAATGGTTCTGCATCTTTGTACCTTGAAGCCATGTCAATGACTGTGAGTGCGTACTTAAATCTTTTTCGTCTAATCGTATCAGAGGGTAAATATAGAAGATCATTTGATAGGTGTCGTTTGGAGTTGTATTGACAAAGTGTGGTCTCTGTATTCGTCTAGGCGCCGGTAAATAAATTTGCCAAATCGCTTGTTTAGATAACCATTCTTTGCTGTTTGGTTCACTGACTCCAGCTGCTTGGCTTAGCTTTTTAATTGCTGTTATTCCCTTCCAATATCCTTTGGGCGAATAATAGATTTTGTTCATTTTTTATTCAGCCAATATTATGTGCAACAAAATACACGACGGTCTATCCCAACAACAATAAACGCGATTTCTTGCATCTTTTGTTTTTCTGATGGTTGATAAAAGTCAATGATTTTTGGTGGGGGCAATGTCTCGATTGGTTTGCCTGTTACAAGTTTAATATTGTTTTATTGCTTGATCAACATTTTTAAATGGGTGTAAGCTGCTAGGCCCCTGTTTTTTCAGTCGTGTCATTAAATAAATTCTAACTGTCATGTCTATGCTTTTCATAGGCGTCTCTTGTGCTGCTGCTGTTTACTCCATGCTTTGTTATGTCTTTTTCTCTCGCCGTCATCCCGCTGTTTACTTAATGCGAAATTACTTCCGCTAAAAGCAAAGCGCATTCACCACTGCGCCCCCTATCATTATTGGTGTGAAAGACATTTTTTATAAATGTATTTTTTTTCTTACATTGTTATTTTGTCTGGAATTATTCCTTGCTTAACTAGAAAATCTTTCGTAGCAAACTGAAGCTGCAACAATTAGCAATCAGTGTGCTGATTCCTTAAAAAGTCTAGTTTGCCAAGATCTGCTGGTTTATTCTTAACAGGCTTTTACCAAGCATTGAGTATCCTACACTTAGTCCACAAGAACAGCAGAATGGTATATACAAGGTTGGGTAACAGGTTTTTTACGGTGCTCATTTTTATAAAATAAAAATAATTATAATTATTAAAAAACATGAACAGTTGATGATTCTACTGCAGCTACAGGGCGGCCTATCTTCATGAACTTATGAATTGAACAAGTTGATGGCCAAGTGTGATGCCCCATATGGAGAGGTTGTTTCTTTGGCAGCGTGTGGAAAAAACAAAAAGTTACTCGGAACTTGAATTCAGCATTGAACAGATTCAACAGATGACGCCGCAAGGACATTTTAAAGTAGAATAAAAGGTATGAAAGCGCAGCTGGGGTCTAGAATGGTGAAAGCGTTGGGCAAACGGTTCTTAGTTTGGTAACACTAATAACTAGTCAGTAGAGTTGCTCCATGATTTGGAACAAGTTCTTACGTCTGATTTAACGCAAGATCCAGTTTTAACAAAGTCATTAGAGTCTCTAGGGTGTGATTTACTACTGATTTGGTACATTGTTATCGCCATTAATCATGGGTTTATTAACTTTTAATCATTTAGATTTTGTTTCCCTTCAAAAGAACGAGCTCGGAATTCAGCAGAACCGATAACATGAATCGGTCGTGGAGAAAGTAACCAAGCCAGAATATCAGCAGAAAACACTGAACAGGTGGGGACCATTAAAAATCCTGGGCGTGTTGAAGCAGGAAAAAAAATTAGCATGAGTGAACAAGTCAAAAAAAATTATTGTTACAGAATATGGATCATTCATGAAAAACATAACACCGCCAGCGCCTGAAACAAGTTGATTCAATGCCGCTATCAAAAACTCCATGTGATACAAGGGCACAATGTCTTCATGGATATTGAAACTTTAAAACTGTTGCCATTTTTGGCGCCATTGCTGTGTTGGGGGCGGTTATGGTTATAAAATATATATATAACCAATGGCAACAAAACAGAAGCAATCTAAAAAAAATCTAGACACTAAATACAAAAACAAACTGCACGCCAGCACCGCCAATAACAAAGCATCATTTTTGTTCCATTTCAAATTGGAATAATATTTTAGTGGAAACGTAATTTTAAATTTTTTATAAAATAGATTCATGGAGTATTATAAAAATGATGGTGTCAATTAAATAAAGACATGGAGTCTATAAAGACATTTCATTAGACCAGTATGATCAATGCGGTTGCTTCGGATGTAAAAACTTCATTAAGATCTATGCTGACCGATCTCGCGCAGAGAACGCCGAGCTAAGACTATTCTCAGCGATGAGAGTTTTTTGAGGGTTGTGTGTATATATTAGACATTTACTATTTAAGATAAAAAATAGATTTGTTTTTTTTTTGAGAATTATAAGATGATATGTTATAAGAACTTGGTTGTACTTAGAGGATTGACTTAGTTATGATCTTGAAGGGTAACTTAATTTCAAGAACTTAATCAAGAACTTATTAAGAAACTTGAAGTAACTTAATTAAAAACTTAATGAAAGCTTCTTAAGGAGGACTTTATTCAGAATTTTGAGTAACTTTAATTAAAATACTTGGAGTGACTTGGGGTTAAGAACTTGGGGGTGGCTAAATAAAATCTCTCACTTAGAGGTAACTTATTAAAAACTTAAAGGTTACTTGATTTAACTTTACCACGAGTCGTTCAAAGTGGGGAACAGGATGACACTTCCATAAAATTGTCACAAGGGAAAATAAGCGCTGTAATAGTATTTGGGTGTTTTGAACCGAGTTACTTCAGTGGCCTATGGTGTTACTTGCTTGCGCCTCATTATGTGTAATGCCTTGTGTTTTGTCGCGTGGGGTGACAGTGTGTCATCACACACACACACACACGCATACACACAGCGCACAGCCTGCTAAACAGATACCACAGCAGCATTTGCGCCGCACAACACACACACAACCCACACACACACATGCCACACATCTTGTAACATGTACGGCCGGCCCGGGGGTTCATGTGATAGGAATCGCCACTATCCGATTACTTACTACGGGGGCGCAAGAGCCAAACCCACAACACACGCACACAGAAAGAGAGAGAAGGAGAAAGGAACGACAGGTGAGAATGAGCCGGTAGGTTTGATAGGGGGCATATGATTAACACGGCAAGCGGGCGACGCTGATCGCTGTGTGTATGTGTGTGTGGGTGTGTATAGGCTTTACCTTTCTGGCTGATCGTACCGTGTTGGTGTTTTCAGCTATAAGCAATTCATAACAGCACCGGACGGTTTTTTTAGCAGGTTGAGGTTGCTTGCACACAAACTACACACACATAGGACGCGTGCGCACACGCACACACTCACACACACACGCGCGCGCATGCAACACACACCACACACACACACACGCACGCACACACTTACACACACACATACTTACGCGCACAGCCTGCTAAACAGAACCTACGCAGCTTTTGCACCGCACACAACGGCCACCTGTCAGAGGTCGCGCACGCAGCTTTATCGTTTGGCATCATGACAAGTAGTAATGGAGTGGTCTCCATGTACTACGTGGATTGCACCACCACCAAAAGTAAGTTAATATAAGTATTCAATACTCGTATTGGTGGTCGGTGGCCACCGCAGGCGTCACACTTTCGGATCCAGTTTGGAGTTGCTGAGTTTCAGGGCTGCACTTCCTCATTAGTTGGTTCACACAGTTTGAGTTTCGAGTGAGGACCTGTGTCTTGGGGGTCTAGTTCACCCATCCAGATTGGAAGTGACCGGTGCAGCCATTCCAGACCAGAGGGCAGCCACCACCACCAAAAAATCCCAGGGCATACATAATCTGGGGTTTCCCCCTGAAGGCTTGGTCGACACAATGTGACGACTGCAATTTAAAAATTAATTTAACAGTCGGGCCATGCGCAGGGAGGGGGGTTTTTGCTATTTTTTATGTTTTTAAAAAAATTGTATTTTTATTTATCTACAATATATATGTTTTGTAGCGTGATGACATTATTTTTTTCAAAAATATCCAATATTAACAGCACACAGCAAAAATATGTCACAACTACAGTTGTCCCAATCCAATCCAATGTTTTAAAGTCCCCAGAAAACTCACCCCCCCCCATGACACTTCAACTCTACAGCAATGGAAATGCGGGCAGAGCTTGCGTGTAAGCACTGCACTTGAATTTAATAAGACTGGGTTGGTTCAAACTCGCCATGCCCAGTCACGCGGTAAGTAATCGGATAGTTGCCGGAGTCTTAGGTAGGCAGTCAACTAGCAATTAAGAGGTTACCTGAGGCGCGTTCAGCCCCGCTGCTTTCCCTTAAGTTACTCTGATGGGCGTGTCAGTCCGGCTACTTTCCCCTACGATTCTCTCTGATAAATCTTTTGCTAAATTAGTATTAAAACGGATAACCTGCTCAGTCTGTTTGTTTGTAGATATCGTTATTTTTTAGTTATGAAAGTCTTACTTGTTCTCGAGAAACTGGGAACTTTTATTCTGGGCCACTTTCGCCCGAAAACTGGTTTGAGGGCGAAGGTGGCCCAGAATGAAGGTTTCCCTGTGTCTCTGACGGACAGGGACACACAGCACATTTCTTCGTTCTCCATTTGTATTCACTCCCTGTTCTTAAGTACCTGGGAGTACAAAAATGAAAATCGAAAAAAACTGACTCCAGGCTGAGGAAGGTTTTTAATCTTCACCATCCATAGAGCGGCTGTCCAAGGGATGGCCGTGGGAGTTGTCGTATCGAGATTATTGTTCCGTGCACACGGTCTTGTTTTGGGACCTCAGAGTGAAAATGTCAGAGAGGAGAGAGAGAGAGAGAGAGAGGGGGGGGGGGAGATGAGGGTACATGGAATACCACTCTAGGTGGTGCTGGGCACGGGTTGGGTCGATTTGTCAAGCTGTTTTCTGCAAATTGGACGTAAAAGTGAGAAGTAGTGCCTATTTTATTTTTCTTTCTTTTCTGCGTCGCAGGCTTGTTACTACTGCGGACACTCCCTGTATAGCCCGGATGTGGAGTGTTGTCTGTATGGACCTTTTTTTTATCCCGCAATTAAGGCTGCCATACTCCATCTTGGGGAGAAGGTGATTGCTATGTGTCACGTGTCATACATATTAAAGGCCTATAAAATGGCCTTATCTTCCGAAAGTAGGTGATGGGATTTTACGTAGGTGTTGCAGATGTTATGCGTGCGTTCACACTAGGAACCTCGGTTTATTGTCTAATGCGAAGGACTATAGGGGAATGGAGTCATGAAACAATTTAAAATACGTGGGTAAAAATCACCCTATACTGATATTCGGAACAACAGGATCAGAGTCCGGCGCGCTCTACCAAGATGAGCTATTCTTCTTTCACTATGGACCACTGTCTGATTGTTTTAACCAACAGTGATTCTTTCCGCATTTGCACTGGCTCACCAGTGACAAAATTGGTAGCTGGGTCTTGGCTCGTATTATGGAAGGATGGAGACAATTGTTTTTTTTCTTTTATATTATTTTCAACCACACACACACACACACACACACTCACCACACACACACACACACAAACACACCTCACACTCACTACTGTTCCGAACCATCCACTATGATGATGGTATAATTTTAACCGAAAGAAGAGTTAAGAAAACAAATATCAATGTCTGCACCTTTCTTGTGTGGAGGCTTCCTGAACGCTTATACCTCATACTTCTGATATCATTGTGGACACACTCTCTTTGTCGGACTGGTGAGGAATGGGGGCTGCGGGGGAGGGGGGCGGAGTGTGGGTGCGGAGGATGGAATTGGGTGCGGGTGGGGGTGGCGCTTTGTTCCCGTATAACGATTGTGAAATTGGTTGTATTTTTTAGTCTACATGAGGCCGGAAGACCTTGGAGGACAAGTTACCAGACTGTATGTTTTGTGCCAGGATCAGCCACACGTTTAAAAATTGACTTGTAGGCGCACAAACCCCCAAAGGAGTTATGAGGAAAACAATTTTCGCCATATTACAATAGCTCTCCTTCAGCACATGTCAAAATGTTTAGCATCGCAGATTGTGGGTATGGAGACACGTTGTGAGTTTGATTGTCATCAGAGACATTTTGCCTGGGGAATTCGTTTTTCGACCCCTGCGGATCATACTCCGGAGCTAAATTTGCGCCACGGGCTCCAATGTGGGGACGGGTAAAAGCTGGATTCCAGAAGTCGAGTTTGGTTCGCCTTCATGGAGACCACTCTGAAAACGTTTCTCAAATTTCATGACCGATATGCAAGTATCTGCACCACGTCGGTAACTAGTTGACACTGGGTATTGATGTTGGTTATATGTAAGAGAATTTCAATCCCAACCGTTTTGTATGCGTTCAAAGCTGTGTTTTGCTGTGGGCTCAGATAGAAAACTGAGAACCAGACAGTCAAGTTTTGGCACTATATTGATGTGGGTCTATGTCACGAGGCTTCGGACGATTGGCCCAATCTAGGGTGGTAGATTTATTCATTTATTTTGTTGTTGTTGTTGTTGTGTGTTATCAGTCCCTTAATGCAGGCTTGTGGCTCTGTTTTGCACCTTAAGGTGTTCAGCTCAGGGTAGGTTTACTTTCTCTCTCTATGCTCTCTCTAATTTCACTGTCCGTGCAATTATCTGCAGGTTCAAGGGTGGTGGTACCTTTTCTCTGGAAACTGTCTGTCTATATCGGCTCTCACTGTCTTTTTACCTGCCGCACGTGCAGCATTCCTCGTAGCTTGTGGTATCTCACTCTGTGTGTAGAGGGTGGCATGTTGGCCGCCATCGGTTTGTGCCAGGTTTTCTCTTCACTCGAGCGAAAGATGTCCCTGGGCGTCGCCCCCGCTCCGGTTTTGGTTCTCTACCACATCGCCGAAGGTTCGGTCGATACTTCATCCTGCAGTCGGCCTGTAGGGAGGGCGTCATCGTTTTTCCGCATCTGTGGGCTGGTCCTCTCGACTGGACAGAGGGCAGAGAGTTGCTTGACCTGCCACTTTCTTGGGTCACCCACGGGTAGCTGGTAAGCATCAGTTTCGTGGTTTGTTTGTTTTGTTTTTTGTTAGCCGGCTAATTCTTCTCTTTTGCGCAATTTCTTTTTGTTTTCAAAATTATAAAAGAAATATTGTTTGAGACCACTTTTCTCTGGTTAATTCAATCTTTAACCTGGCCATTCAAAATTAAATCCAAAATTCTCCCTCCTTTCAATGCATCTGGTGATGCGGTAGTCGGTGGGGATGGGGGAGAACCTGGTGATTTAGGGTTGGGACTTGCTTGGTCTCACTCGTCCACCCCTGTCACAATCGCCAGTCTCGTATTCTTTGGCCACCGTCTGTTTGTGTGTGCAAGGGGAACGAGTGTTTTGTGTTTGCGAGCGTGCATACGCACGATTAGTCGTTTGGATGCGTGGTTGGAGAATTGTGTTATTTTGAAATGTTACTATAAAGTGTGAGGATAATCGTGCCATTAAAATATGATTATTTGTAAATGTGGTAGAAATTGTAAAGCAATGATTGCTGTACTCTTCAAGTTCAAATCCTAAGGAAGGGAAATGTGTTGTGATCATTGAACGTGGGTGGAGGGATGGAGATATATTATTCTTTTCTTCACCCTGTTAATTCAATGTCATTTTTTTTGCCTGCTTCGTGTGAGAAGACCTTTAGCGAACATTCCTCATTTGGTTTGTTTACTGTTTTACGCTCAAGTCTGTTAAGCTGGTGCTACTAATGTATTCAGCAAACACCTCCCCTCGCCCTTCATGCGAGTGGCTGTTAGGATTTAGCAGCATATTTCAAACCGTACTGACGGCAGGGTTCTAGTACCCTTCTTTCCTTCCAGTTCCTTCCCTTCTTTTCCCTCCTCCCGGGGGCTTCACCCGAGGCTTACGCTCTTGAGGCCGTAGTGTGTGAGGAGCACGCGTTCTTCACTGATGGTCCTACCCCTGTCCGGGACCTTCAATGACTACGCCTCGTCCGACGGGAGGTGTTCTACACTGCGTCACGACGTGGTCCTCGCCAATTTT